>BQNB010022992.1:12062-62336 GCA_026074375.1 Tanacetum coccineum | reverse complement strand
TTATCATGATTACACATTGGTCAACCAAGTCAATCCATTACACTTAAATCATATTGGTGACGCAAAATCACCAACAATATGAAGCTCAGTATTATGATTGGCAAATGGGTCGGGCTGGGTCGGTTTGGGTCATGGGTCAAACAGATCATGTCTTAAAAATGGGTCTAACGGGTCACGGGTCAAACAGTTTTTGTCGGGTCGACCCACTAAATTATGGTGTTTTCATACATTTTTGAACGTTTTATACATTTTCGTCAGTTTTTTTACGTTTCGTCGGTTTTTTCCCTTTTTTTACGTTTTCGTCCGATTTCTTACATTTTCGTCCGTTTTTTTACGTTTTCGTCAGATTTTTTACGTTTTCGTCTGTTTTTTTACGTTTTCGCCCGGTGTCATACGTTTTCGTCAGGTTTTTTACGTTTTTGTCAGATTTCTTACGTTTGCGTCAAATTTCATACGTTTTCGTTCGATTTCATACGTTTTCGTTCGATTTTTTACGTTTTTTACTTTTTCGTCGGATTTCTTACGTTTTCATCTGTTTTTTACGTTTTCGTCTGTATTTTTACGTTTTGTCAAATTTCATACATTTTCGTCCGTTTTCTTACATTTTCGTTCGGTTTTTTAGCGTCTTCGTCCGATTTCTTACGTTTCCGTCCGTTTTTTACGTTTCCGTTCATTTTTTACGGCTTCGTCCGATTTTTTACATTTTCGTTCGTTTTTTTACTTTTTCGTCCATTTTTTACGTTTTCGTTTGTTTTTTACGTCTTTGTCCGATTTCTTACGTTTTCAATCGTTTTCTTACGTTTTCATCCATTTTTTACGTTTTTGCCCAATTTCTTACGTTTTTGTCTGTTTTTTTTACGTATTAACTATGAAGGATGATAGCCAAGATGTATAAATACAAATGACTATGTAGAAACAATGACTATGAATACAATATGTTAATGCGGAATCTTAACACAGGTACTAAGAAGAACAATGAACAACTGAATAACAACTTTGTTAAAGTGTTCTTGAGGATTACAGATTGCTAACTATGATTACTATGTGTTCTCTATGATCTTGTGTAGAACTATGTATTAACTATGCCTAGGGTTCCTTTTATATATTAAGGATAACCCTAAAAGGCTTACATATCTTTTTCTAAAATATCTCGAAAATATCTTTTAAATATCTTCTCAACGGTACTAACTAACTTTCTACTAACGGTACTAACTAACTAATAGTACTTAATACTTTGTACTGTCGGTACTAAGTATAACTGTCAGTACTAACTATTTGTACTGTCGGTACTAAGTTAAGAAAACATTAATCCTAACACTTCTTTTTGATGATGCTGATGGGATATATTCTCTACCTAATCAGGCTATATTTGATGCTATACAGCTCATGGGTTATGAGGGGGATTTAACAGTGTTAACATGTAATAAAGCTTTTTTTTCATCCCAATGGAGGTTTCTATTTCATATAATGAATCATTCTATTAGCTCAAAAAGCACCTCTTGGGATCAAATTCCCACTAACATTGCCACTGCTGTCATTTGTTTAACATCTAATCTGAAATATAATTTTTCTAAATTAATTTTTGATGGTATGCTTAGACATTTAGATGCAAAGAAGAAGTTTGTAATGTATCCATGTGTTATTTCAATCTTTTTGGGTAAAACATTAGTGAATTCTCTAAGTACCTTATAATCATTTCCTGTAAATGCTTTGACAAGTAAAGTTTTCTCCTTTATGGTTAAAAAGGGTAAACATTTTTCAGGGAAAATCACACCTTTATTTGCTACTATGTTGGTACAATCAACTGAGGATGAGGGTGCTACTTCAGAAAGACCATCTGAACTACAACCTACACCCTCTCCTCCTCACCCAAGTGAAGCAAATGTTGAGCCTCAGTCTGACCCATCACCTAGACCTTCACCTACTCCTCATATTCCTGATTCTATTCCAGAGGTTTCTGGTGGGAATCATGGAGGTCAGTCATCCAGTGATAAATCCCTTTCAGGGAATGAGGGTGACATGACACTCCAAAGTGTCTATGATCTTTGTATCTCTTTGTGTACACAGGTTTCAGATCAAGCCAAGGAAATTCAACACTTGAAGGCACAGATCAAGAAGCTCAAGAAGCAAGCCAAACCTGTTATCACACACCACAGAGCATGGATGAAGAGTGTTTCCTTAAAGCAAAGATTGGCAGGAAAGAGATCCTTAAAGAAAAACTGGATGCAAAAAGAGTCTGTATCCAAACAGGGGAGGAAGTCTGCCAAAGGTGAACCTTCAGTTCATAAAGATCCATTATTTGATGAGATTCCTGAAGATACATTGGATTATATGGAGACTGAAGATGCTCAAGATGTGGGGAGGACAAGAGATGTAGTGAATGAAGAAAAGGAGAATGCTGATGCTGAAGTTAGTACTGAAGATGTACTTAGTACTGCTCAACAAAAGGTTAGTACTGACAAGGAAAAAGTTAGTACTGACAGACCAAAAGTTAGTACTGACGGATCCAAAGTTAGTACCGACAAAGAAAAAGATAGTACCGATAGGACAGATGAAGGTACTGATGATCAAACTGAAGGAAGAAGGGCTACTCAAACTATTCAAACAACTACTTCTACAATGTTTGGAGATGATGAAACAATTGCTCAGTTTCTTCTCAACATGAGTCAAGCCAAAGCAGTTTCAAGAGAAAAGGAGAAAGGAGTAGAGTTTAAGGATGTTGAAGAGACTGAGAGACCTAGGCCTACTTCAACCAGATCATTATTGACATTAAAGCCTCTTCCAAAGATTGATCCAAAAGATAAAGGGAAGAAGAAAATTGAAGAGGAAGATGAGTCTAAAACTGAATCTGAGGGTATTCCTAAAGCTGAAAAGAAGTTTAAGCAACTTGCTAGTGATGAAGAGATGGCTAAAAAGTTGCAAGAGGATTAGGAAATGAAAAGAAGAAAGAAAAAGATTACTTAAGAAGAAGCTACAAATGGAGCTCTCATAAGAAATTATAAATGATTATAAAGGCAAGAAATTAAGGTTGATAGAGCTTCTAGCTGAAAGGTTTACAAGAAGTAGAAAGAGTAGCAGTTCACAGTAAGAAGAAAGATCAAAATTCCCTTCATTACACAATTGATGCTCAAAGAAGCGTTTCTTGCTCAACCAAGATCAGAAAGCTATTAGAATAAACCACCTACAAAGAATCATTAAGAAATCAAATGATTGAACCTCTTAAGCATGTAGGAAATTTTCAGCACTCTCATTTGAAAACCAAGAATTTGCGAAATACACAAATCTGTATAGAAAAGATAAAAAGGTCAAATAATATTATCATTAGCAATTGGGTCTGCTAAAGATGAAAGAATGATAAAAGAGATGAATGCAAAAGGAATTGATTCTCAAATAATGAAAGTGTCAGGAGGAGGGTAAAGAAATGAAGTGCTAAGAAAAGAAAATGATATATCAACAATGATTGCAAGGAAAAAGCCAAGAAAACATTCAATGATACAGGAATGATGAACAAGAAAGTGTCAAAGATAGTTACATATTGAAGCTACCAAGATAGTGAGATAAGGAGAAGAAAATCTGTCGCTTACTAATGGGCCAAGGTGTCATCACCAGATGGAGTCTATCTTGTTATATACAGAGCCAATGGGACTTCAAAGCATTCAACTTATCTGATAGCGGTACTTCATATATTTGATAGGCAAGATTTATTTCACTTGTATGAGTTGATGATGGAATAGTACACAGAAATTACATTAGAAGGATATGAGTTGATTCTTTGGGGAGATTTGAAAATAATGATGGAATCCTCAACTAAAGAAAATGATCAAAGTGATTTCTGGAGTAATCAACAAGAATGGAAGATTATCACTTGGAGATTGTATGAAGCTTTTAGAGTTTGCATTCTGGAGCTTGAAGATGGGATTGTTATTCATATGTTAGTTAAAAGAAGATATCCTCTTTTTAAGGAGTTTTTGCAAAGAATGCTTGATCTGGGATTAGAAGTTGAAAGAGAAAGTACAGTTGCTTTTGATTTGATAAGATTCATTAAGAAACAAATTGATGAAGAATGATGCTGTGAATGGAGTTGAGAAGGGTTTGAGTGTTGGCTAACCACCACACAAAAAATGGTCATCAGTTCACCATGCTTAACATGCATAAGAACTGCCTAGTCCGTAAGCAAATAACTTGTGGTAAAGACTTCTTAAATCCGTTTATGGTTGACAATTTACCAAAAATTGTAGGGTTTTCAACTCACCTTGCTTCATGGTGAAGAGTTAGCTAGTCCAAGATCAAACAGTTCTTGGTAAAGACTACTCAAATCTGTGATAGCTGATAGTTTGCTAAAAATTGTATAGTTTATCAATGCATCATGTTATGACAATGAAGCATTGGCTAGTCCAAAAGCAAACGGTATTTGGTAAAGACAAATCAATTCCGTTGATTGTTGACAGTTTACCAAAAACTGTATGGTAATTAACTCACCATATTTTTGAAATAAAGGGTTAACTATCCCAGAGCAAACAGCTACTGGTAAAGGAACATCAAATCCGTTTATGGCTGGTAGTTTGCCAAAAACTATAAAGCCAACTTAGTTGAATTATTGCTGAAAAGATATTGCAGTGTTGCTGAAAAGACAAAGTTGCTGATTATCAAGATCAAGATGTGTTAAAGTGTTTGGATACATCCTCCAAGAACTAAATAAGATTAACCTGAAGAAACATGAAGTTAAAAGATTTCAACAATCATGTTTAGGGGAGGATTGTTGGGAATTTTGTTTTCCTAACTTAGTACCGTTAGTAATAATAGTTAGTACCGATAGTTATAGTTAGTACTGATAATACAAAGTGTTAAGTACTGATCAGTTAGTTAGAATCGTTGTAGAAAATAGTTTAGTACTGTTTAAGAGATATTATGAGATATTAAAGGAAAAGATAAGTATTATCTTTATGCGTTTTGTACGCCTATAGGTTATATCCTTAGTCTATAAAATGATCCCTCACGGCATAGTTTAGAGACATCAGTTTCATAACATCCACATACAATCGTATCTCATAGTTATAATCTGTAATCACTTAAAGCAGAATTAATAGAATCAAAAGTTTTAGTTTTTCATTGTTCTTCTTATACAATTATCGTAATATGTCCCGCATATACAATTAATATTCATAGTCAGTGTTTCTATATAGTCAATCTGTATTTATACAAGTTGGCTATTACCCTTAGTAGGCTACAAAGATTTGTTCAGTTTGGGACTCACACATAGTCTCATTCCAATTGTGAAGGTGCGCTGGAACTCTAGGAGAGGTCCTGAGTTCACATGGGAGCATGAAGACCAAATGCGGAAAAAGTACCCGCATCTTTTCGCAAACCCTGAACCCTCATCGAACGCTATGTCTTAAGCTTTGAGGATAAAGCTCTTCTTATGGATGTGATACCTCGCAAATTTCTGTTCAATATTTTAGCTGTTTCTGGTTGATAATTTGAATTTTTAAAGTTCCGTTTAACTTTTACGTTTAACCGGTAGGTCGTCCCGTTATTATCTAAGAATCATTACCGAGAGTAAACCGGGTTGGCAATCATCGTAGTCTTTCGTCAGTAGACGCATTTTTGACCTGGTAGCCTACTCAGATAGTGATTATGCTGGAGCAAATCTTGACATGAATTCCACAACAGAAGGTTGTCAATTTCTTGGCAGGAGACTTATTTCTTGGCAATGCAAAAAGCAAACCATTGTGGCTACTTCTACAACAGAGGCAGAATATGTTGTTGCTGCAAATAATTGTGGCCAAGTTTTGTGGATTCAAAATCAAATGTTAGATTATGGGTTAAATTTCATGAACATAAAAATCTACATTGATAATGAAAGTACTATCTGCATTGTCAAGAATCCAGTATATCACTCCAAAACAAAGCATATTGCCATTAGGCATCACTTCATCAGGGATGCTTATGATAAGAAACTTATACCAGGAGCTTTAAAATCTACACTGATGAAATGTAAGCTGATTTCTTTTAACCAAGGATTTGATGTTAGTAGGTTACTAGTTCTTTGGTTGTTACTATTAGGGATGTCATCCCATAAGTTGCTTAATTAAGGGGAAGGCATATGATTTGTTGTATAGTTTGTATGAAGTGTTCAGTGAGCAGAAGCATTTTTAAACATCAGTGATGAATTTCAAGACGTTATTTGGGTGTTCAAGAGTCATTAGGAAGAGATAAAGACGGTATTGAAGTATTGTTGGTGCCAACCTTGGACTTTTTTTAATTGGCTCAAGATTATAGCTGACAGTGCAAATATAGTACATTGGGATAACCGATATACCCTGCTATAGAGACGATGTAGAAAATCCCCCACGGTGTACAAAGTGTAAATTGAAATGGTTTCATTGATTTTAGGTTTCCTAAACCTATATAAACCCATCTTAATTGCACATTTCACTTGCGTAATCACTCTCAAATACTTTCTTCAATACAAGCCCTAATCTTTCTCTCACCGACGATCAGTACTTCACCAAAAATGGATGTTCTTGAATCATGCCCTAAGCACAATATGGTCGCTTATTTAGAAAAGACTGAAGGCAATGTAGAGTTTCATGAAGTTATTGATTTTCTTGCGCGAAGCTCTATTCATCATGCACTCACTGTAAGTCCAGTAGTTTCTACTACATTTGTTGAATAATTTTGGATGTCTGCTAACTCCAAAATAATCAACAATGTAAGGTACATTACTGCCAAAGTAGCTGGCAAGCTTGTATCTATCTTTGAAGCATCAATAAGAAGTGATCTTCTTTTTGATGATGCTGATGGAATAGAATCACTCCCTAATCAGGCTATATTTGATGCTATACAACTCATGGGTTATGAGGGGGATTTAACAGTGTTAACATTTAATAAAGCTTTGTTTTCACCCCAATGGAGGTTTCTATTTCATACAATGAATCATTGTATTAGCTCAAAAAGCACCTCTTGGGATCAAATTCCCACTAACATTGCCACTGCTGTTATTTGCTTAACATCTAATCAAAAATATAATTTTTCTAAATTAATTTTTGATGGTATGCTTAGACATTTAGATGCAAAGAAGAAGTTTGTAATGTATCCACGTTTTATTTCAATCTTTTTGGGTAAACAGCTAGTGAATGTACCAGTACCTTTAGATCATTTTCCTGTAAATGCTTTGACAAGTAAAGTTTTCTCCTTTATGGTTAAAAAGGGTAAACATTTTTCAGGGAAAATCACACCTTTATTTGCTACTATGTTGGTACAATCAACTGAGGATGAGGGTGCTACTTCAGAAAGACCATCTGAACCACAACCTACACCCTCTCCTCCTCACCCAAGTGAAGCAAATGTTGAGCCTCAGTCTGACCCATCACCTAGACCTTCACCTACTCCTCATATTCCTGATTCTATTCTAGAGGTTTCTGGTGGGAATCAAGGAGGTCAGTCATCCAGTGATAAATCCCTTTCAGGGAATGAGGGTGACATGACACTCCAAAGTGTCTATGATCTTTGTATCTCTTTGTGTACACAGGTTTTAGATCAAGCTAAGGAAATTCAACACTTGAAGGCACAGACCAAGAACCTCAAAAAGCAAGCCAAAACTGTTATCACACACCACAGAGCATGGATGAAGCGTGTTTCCTTAAAGCAAAGGTTGGCAGGAAAGAGATCCTTAAAGAAAAACTGGATGCAAAAAGAGTCAGTATCCAAACAGGGAGGATCTGCCAAAGGTGAATCTTCAGTCCATAAAGATCCGTTGTTTGATGAGCTTGATGACGATGAAATTGATAATATGGACACTGAGGATGCTCAAGATGTGGGGAGGTCAAGAGATGTAGTGAATGAAGAGAAGGAGAATGCTGATGCTGAAGTTAGTACTGAAGATGTACTTAGTACTGCTCAACAAAAGGTTAGTACTGACAAGGAAAAAGTTAGTACTGACAGACCAAAAGTTAGTACTGACGGATCCAAAGTTAGTACCGACAAGGAAAAAGATAGTACCGATAGGACAGATGAAGGTACTGATGATCAAACTGAAGGAAGAAGGGCTACTCAAACTACTCAAACAACTACTTCTACAATGTTTGGAGATGATGAAACAATTGCTCAGGTTCTTCTCAACATGAGCCAAGCCAAAGCAGTTTCAAGAGAAAAGGAGAAAGGAGTAGAGTTTAAGGATGTTGAAGAGACTGAGAGACCTAGGCCTACTTCAACTAGATCATTATTGACATTAAAGCCTCTTCCAAAGATTGATCCAAAAGATAAAGGGAAGAAGAAAATTGAAGAGGAAGATGAGTCTGAAACTGAATCTGAGGGTATTCCTGAAGCTGAAAAGAAGTTTAAGCAACTTGCTAGTGATGAAGAGATGGCTAGAAAGTTGCAAGAGGATTGGGAAACAGAAGAAGAAAGGAAAAGATTAGCTGAAGAAGAAGCTACAAATGATGCTCTCATAAGAAATTATGATGATATAAAGGCAAGAATTGAGGCTGATAGGCTTCTAGCTGAAAGGCTTCAAGAAGAAGAAAGAGAGCAATTCACAGTAGAAGAAAGAGCAAAATTCCTTCATGACACAATTGCTGCTCAAAGAAGATTTCTTGCTCAACAAAGATCAGAAGCTATTTGGAATAAACCACCTACAAAGAATCAATTCAGAAATCAAATGATGACATACTTGAAGCATGTAGGAAATTTTCAGCACTCTCATTTGAAAACCAAGAAGTTTGAGGAAATACAAGCTCTGTATGAAAAGATAAAAATGTCAGATGAAGATTTCATTGCAATTGGGTCTGCTGAAGATGAAAGAATGATAAAAAAGATGAATGAAAAAGGAATTGATTCTTCAAAGAATGAAAGTGTCAAGGAGGAGGGTAAAGAAGAAAAAGGTACTAAGAAAACAAAGAGTGGTTATATCAAAATAATTGCAAGGAAAAAGCCAAGAAAACAATCAGATGATGACAATGACGATGAACATAGAAAGTGTCTAAAGATTGTTACATTTGAAGCTACCATAGATAGTGAGATAATGGAGAAGAAATCTGTCATTACTAGATTGGACAAGGTGTCATCACCAGATGGAGTCTATCTTGTTATACACAGAGCCAATGGGAACTTTAGGTCATTCAACTATCTGATGGAGATACTTTATATATTTGATAGGCAAGATTTATTTCACTTGTATGAGTTGACGATGGAACAGTACTCAGAAATTACATTAGAAGGATATGAGTTGATTCTTTGGGGAGATTTGAAAATAATGATGGAATCCTCAACTGAAGAAAATGATTAAAGTGATTTCTGGAGTAATCAACAAGAATGGAAGATTATCACTTAAAGATTGTATGAAGCTTGTGGAGTGTTCATTCTGGAGCTTGAAGATGGGATTGTTATTCATATGTTAGTTGAAAGAAGATATCCTCTTTCTAAGGAGTTATTGCAAAGAATGCTTGATCTAGGATTAGAAGTGAAATGAGAAAGTACAGTTGCTTTTGATTGATAAGATTCATTAAGAAAACAAATTGATGAAGAATGATTGGCTGTGAATGGAGTGAGAAGGGTTTGAGTGTTGGCTGACCACCCCACAACAAAAAATGGGCATCAGTTCCACCTTTGTTAAACTTGCTAAGAACTGCCTAGTCGTAAGCAAATAATTGTGGTTAAGACTCTTAATCCGTTTATGTGGTAAAGACTTCTCAAATCCGTTTATGGTTGACAATTTACCAAAAATTGTAGGGTTTTCAACTCACCTTGCTTCATGGTGAAGAGTTGGCTAGTCCAAGATCAAACAGTTCTTGGTAAAGACTACTCAAATCTGTTGATAGCTGATAGTTTGCTAAAAACTATATGGTTTATCAATGCACCATGTTATGACAATGAAGCATTGGCTAGTCCAAAAGCAAACGGTATTTGGTAAAGACAAATCAATTCCGTTGATGGTTGACAGTTTACCAAAAACTGTATGGTAATTAACTCACCATATTTTTGAAATAAAGAGTTAACTATCCCAGAGCAAACGGCTACTGGTAAAGGAACATCAAATCCGTTTATGGCTGGTAGTTTGCCAAAAACTACAAAGCCAACTTAGTTGGATTGTTGCTGAAAAGATGTTGCAGTGTTGCTGAAAAGACAAAGTTGCTGATTATCAAGATCAAGATGTGTTAAAGTGTTTGGATACATCCTCCAAGAACTAAATAAGATTAACCTGAAGAAACATGAAGTTAAAAGAGTTCAACAATCATGTTTAGGGGAGGATTGTTGGGAATTATGTTTTCCTAACTTAGTACCGTTAGTAATAATAGTTAGTACCGATAGTTATAGTTAGTACTGACAATACAAAGTGTTAAGTACTGATCAGTTAGTTAGTATCGTTGTTAGAAAATAGTTAGTACCGTTTAAGAGATATGTATGAGATATTATAGGAAAAGATATGTATTATCTTTTATGCGTTTTGTAAGCCTATTAGGGTTTATCCTTAGTCTATAAAATGATCCCTCACGGCATAGTTAGTGACATCAGTTCAATATACATCTCATACAATCATATCTCATAGTTAGTAATCTGTAATCACTTTAACAGATTAATAGAAGTCAAAGTTTAGTTTTTCATTGTTCTTCTTAATACTATTGTGTAGATTCCGCATATACAATTAGTATTCATAGTCAGTGTTTCTATATAGTCAATCTGTATTTATACAAGTTGGCTATCACCCTTAGTAGGCTGCAAAGATTTGTTCAGTTTGGGACTCACACATAGTCTCATTCCAATTGTGAAGGTGCCCTGGAACTCTAGGAGAGGTCCTGAGTTCACATGGGAGCGTGAAGACCAAATGCAGAAAAAGTACCCGCATCTTTTCGCAAATCCTGAACCCTCATCGAACGCTATGTCTTAAGCTTTGAGGACAAAGCTCTTCTTACGGATGTGATACCCCGCAAATTTCCGTTCAATATTTTAGCCGTTTCCGGTTGATAATTTGAATTTTAAAGTTCCGTTTAACTTTTACGTTTAACCGGGAAGTCGTCCCGTTATTATCTAAGAATCATTACCGAGAGTAAACCGGGTTGGCAATCATCGTAGTCTTTCGTCAGTAGACGCATTTTTACGTTTTTAATTGATATTTAAAATTTTAGTTATTTACGTGAAGTCGTTATTCATTTTTGTTATTTGCGTGTTCGGATTTAATTAATAACTTATACTTGTGTATGAAACCTTGGAAATTAAATCAAAGCTTCCACTATGTCCCTAAAATTTTGGAGACCAAATTGGTCCCCCCCCTCTTTGGCTTTTTGTAACCGAATACACACACACACTCTTGGGATACCATTTTGAATCTTGAAATCAAATGAGACACATATGCCACCATGTGACTAGCTCTTGTCCACCATAAGACCCCATTGGTAGATCAAATTGGTCCCCTCTTGTTCCTTGTCTTCTAGCCGATGCATACATCACCCACATACACATTGTGTGTCAAAAACTTTTGTCTATACATATCATTCTCCTCTCATTCTCATCTCATTATTTCGCACACACAAACTTTGAGTTTTCTCTCTTCTTTCTTTGCTCTCTTGTTCGAACCACCCTAAACACACACATAAACTCATAATTTTTTCAATCTTGATCAAAAACCTTTGAAGATATTGTTCGTGGTTAATAATTTATTGTATTTGGGTTAGTTATAAACAACGTTTGAGTTGTTTCTAGTCATAAATCATCCTTATAATCACTTATTCTTGTAAGTCTCTTAATCTTTTTAAAACTTGTACTTTTATAATCATCTTAATGCATACATACTAGTTGTACAACTCGTTTCGTAAAAATAAAGATTTTGAAACTACGTATATATGTTTCGTGTATAAATAAAAGGAGAATAAGGAAATCTTAGTTTTATGATCGTGGTTATTTTCGTGTAATAAAAATAGTAAGATATGGCTTATTAGGTTTGGCTTATTTGAATAAGCTTTTGGGAAAGCTTATTTGGTCTTATTTGAGCTTTTTGGGCTTATGTTATACTTGGCCCAAATAAGAAAAGAAAGAAAAAGTGTTTGTTTAGCTTATTTTATGTGGCTTATTTTCTAGCTTATTTTGAAAGAACAAGTGATGAGCTTATTCGGCTTGACAAATAAGCCCGAATATAGCTTATTGGGCTTTTAAGCAGCGTCCCATAACCACAAGCCCAAAACCAACGAGCTTAATAAATAAGCTCAAGGTTTGGCTTATTATTACTTGGCTTATTGGGAGCTTATTTCTAGTTCATTAATAAGTCACGTGTTTATTATTTAACGTTTTGCTTATCGGACTAAATGGATAAGTTAAAACCTATGTTTTTGACTTAACGGGCCAAGGCCTCATATAAATACAATACACCAAGGCGTAAAGCCCACGGTGTAGCTTATTGAATAAGTTCATAAATAGCTTATTTGGTAAAGTATGACTTAGATGTGTTACGTTTAACTTATTTTGAACGTTAGACATTACGGATTATGAAATTAGGCTTATTGGGCCTAAAAGCTCAATAAGGGCCTGAAGGATCGTTTGACTAATTATAGAAAGAGATTTGATGATGTATAGTTCGTAGCCGTGAAATATAGATTGAAAATGATTTTTAAACAAAGTCTACGACTTTGGAAAACGTGTAAACACGAACGGGTCATGCCGAAATTTCTATAAATTATTTATACTTAAAAAAATACTAGAAAATGCACGTGATAAAACTATATATACGGAAATTAAGTAAGATGCCGAACAATATAAGTAAATATATATTTTTTACTTATATATATATATATATATATATATATATATATATATATATATATATATATATATATATAGGATAAAGATCAAATAAAAAGACAAATATTCGTGAGAAGGATAAAAAGATTTATTTTTTTTAAAAAGTTCTCAAAAAAATCTGAAAAAATTCCACAAGATCGTGTATGTTGGTGCATGAAAAAGTTTGTAAAGAAGTTTTTCTAAAAGTTGGATAGTTTTACGGAAAAAAATTATGAAAAAAAAAGTTTTTGTGCATTAAATCGGTTTTTGATTTCTTTTGTGCTTCAAAAATTACGTTTTTGTACCAACTTCTTTTTGGACTTTTTGATCAAATTTTATTGCGCATCAAATTATAACAAAGTCGAAAAATTTGTGATCAAAATTTTTTGTGCTCAAAATTTTTTTTTCTGCGCATTAAAAAACGTTCAATTAAAAACTCAAAATTAGGAAAAAACTTCTTTTTACAAAAGTTTTATGCACCAACATACCTGATTTAATGGAATTTTTTTAGAATTTTTCGAGAACTTTTTAAAATACCAATACGATGCAAGACTATCAATCATCAAAACTTCAACAAACTAATTTTAACCCAACCATATTCAATACTCCCTCCGTCCCATATTAAGTGTCCACAATGGAATCTTTTAAGTCTTTTTTCCTCAACTTTGACCATAAATATTTTTGTTTGTGTTATATAATATTGAACGAAAATTCTACCAACGAAAAATATATTCAAAACTCTATCCATTCATATATCTTGCATCAAGTATCATATAACATAAGAAGAAATCATTAAGGTCAAAGTTGAAAAAAAAAGACTTTGAAAAAGTCAAGTGGACACTTAATGTGGGACGGAGGGAGTATATATATAAGAGGATGTATGCCACATCATAATGCCTACTAATCATCCCACAATATCACGTCATTAGTCCATGTGTCATGTCATCACGATTTGTTGCCATGCCACCATGATAAAGCCACCTATACAATAAATATGAAAATAATCCGAAATAAAAATAACAAGTATAGGTTTGAACAAGGTTTCTTCACACAAAGACAATATACTCAACCACTCAACTAGCTTGATTTTTGTGATAGAAAATACAAACCATAATGCTTTAAAGTTAAACACAATACTAAGTTTCAATTAAAAACAATTCTCAGATGACAAACGTGTGAAACACACAAAATCTCTGCCTAAACAATCGGCATCAATCATTCAGTTATCACAAATCAATCTATTTTCTGATCATTATTCACAAATCAAATTGATAATCCCTCTTCTCTTTTTCAAAACAAAGAATAAACCTACAGAATCCTCACATAACAAATTTCAAATATCTCTATCAAAAAAATTTAAAGGTATTTGCTTTGCCATTGGACTTCTCATTGTCCAAAATTGATGAAAAGAACCTCATTAAGAGTGACAATATTGATCAGAAGTAAGTCGTACATCATATAATCAAGAAAGTTTTGTACGCGTTATTTACTTATTGTCATAGTCAAAATCATTACCAGGTAACAACACTTTGATTAATACATGTCCGTTTCATATATGTTTCTGATCATAATATTCTCATATTATATATACTATAAACTTTAATTGGGTCTTTTTAATTTCATATATAAATGTTGCATTCTTTTCTAATCCGTACTCTTTTATCCCTTAGTATCTTAATTATATATGCCTCATCTTCTTTTATGTTTCAAATACACTATCGAGACGTTTTGGATGCTCATTTCTGCGATCACAGCCTGCTTTTATAAACAGCTCACGTGGAACTTTTGCAAACACATTTCAGCAAACAGATTCTGCTGTTGCACACTGGCCGCGTCGAGCTTCTACAAGCAACCCATTTGGCCAACACATCTTGGTGCGTCGACTCAAGCAGCTTCTAGGAACTCAAGCTTTTTTTGGTCAATATGTGGGCCCTTTTGTAAACCCTCCTTATGACAGTAAACTGAGATGTTTTGGATGCTCATTTCTGCGATCATATCCTGCTTTTATAAACAGCTCACGTGGAACTTTTGCAAACATATTTCAGCAAACAGATTCTGCTGTTGCACACTAGCTGCGTCGAGCTTCTACAAGCAACCCATTTGGCCAACACATCTTGGTGCGTCGACTCAAGCAGCTTCTAGCAACTCAAGCTTTTTTTTGGTCAATATGTGTGCCTTTTTGTAAACCCTCCTTATGACAGTAAACCAAGGTCAGCCGGTTTTACTTCTGGACCTGCGTTTACCCATGTATCGGTCAATCCATGTTCTTCTTCTACACCTACCAACCCTTAGAACTCAACTTTTTCTACTTCTTTTCACCCATCTGTATTTTGTTAAATCCACGGTTCTAGACAAGCACCTTTTAGATGTAAATGTGATGTAAGTGGAGTTACTCCTTATACTACCCAGACAATGGCCGACTGTATTGCACAATCTATTGCCCATTTTGCAAGGCGTTTATATATATGCGGTTTTGTTTTTATAGGTTATACCTTTTCCATGAAAGCAATTCTCGGTTCTTCATGCAAACTTCTTGTGCGGTTGGAGTTAGTTAGCGTGATGATGTCACAGCATCCAAAAATCTCATCACTGATACTGGAGACAATGAATTCCTTCATCCACCATTGCAGTCCATACGAACAAAGAAATTTTGAACCAAATCTTGCTCCGGTTACCTGATATCACATTTCATCTCTTCTTATTAGTATCCAAACGGTGGTTATCGATAATTGCAGACACTAATTTCACTCTGCGTTGGAGCCAAATCCGTAACCTGGTCTCTTTTTCCACTGCTGAAAACCATCCTTTGGATAGGATTTGGTGCCGTTGGATATCAGAACTCTCTGATACAAAATCTTTTCACTTTTGGCTCTGAGGCAGGTATTATTAATAAAGTTTACAATCATGCAATGGTTTGCATCTACATTGTAGTGAAGCCTCATATTTTAAACTTAATCTCCAGAAAAAAAATAATTGGAGTGTTAGTGGTCATCAAGTTCCCATTAGCAGTTCTAGATATTTTAAGGATGGAAAGTTGAGTAATGGAGTTTATGCACACCAACTAAAGAGTTTCTCTTTTGCAATGTCTATGATAAAAAAATGTTTAAGAGTGTAATATTCGATTATCAACTCGTGAAGTACTACACTTACTGATTAATATGCATTTCAGGTCCTGAAAATGAACTTCAAAGCAATAGAGGAAAGATACTTGACATCTACAGGATTTTGGTAAATAAGAGAGCTATAACAGTTTGGATTGGATTTTTTTGTGATAAATAAGGCTATCTCAAAAGTGAATAACAAGAAGGAATTGAAGGAACTGAAGATTGTTTGTTGTGATAAAGATGGTAAATACCCAAAATGAACAATCAACAAAAACGTTAACGTTGTTTACAAATAAGCTTTTGTATGCATGCAAAAAAAACACATATATATTAAAGCAAGCCAATTTAATATTCTATTATGGATCTTTTGGAGATATTTATGTATCTGCAAGATGAATTATACTTTAAGCAATCTGTGCAAGTTTGATAATTGATTATACTTTTATGCCTTTGTAGTGTCTTGAGCCACCTGATAAGTTAGCACTGTGTGGACTAAATCCTGCTAAACTGCACTGCCATGATCGCATGCAAGACAATAACAAGCCACATCTTGCAAACATATTATTTTTACGACACCAAAAACATTTGTTAGGAAATTATAATACTCCCTCCGTCCCACATTAAGTGTCCACTTGACTTTTTCAAAGTCTTTTTTCTTCAACTTTGACCTTAATGATTTCTTGTTATGTTATATGATACTTGATGCAAGATATATGAATGGATAGAGTTTTGAATATATTTTTCGTTGGTATAATTTTCGTTCAATATTATATACTCCGTAACACAAACAAAAATATTTATGGTCAAAGTTGATAAAAAAAGACTTAAAAGATATAATTGTGGACACTTAATATGGGACGAAGGGAGTATATATATATTTTTTTTTGAACGGCAAAAATTTATTAAACTAGCAAGGAGCTAGAAAACAATTACAAGGAAATAAATTGGGGATTTTTTAACCAATCGTCCCAAGAAAACGTCGTATGACAACGACTTTTACACCAATTGAAAGCACAAAAAACTATAGCATCAAAAATTTCCGAACGTCTTGGAGGAGATTCTTCAAAAATGATCCGATTCCTAAAGTTCCAGATAAACCACCAAGATACGAAGAACACTCCCTCCAACATAGCTTTGACCTTAGAGGAGAACTGAATCGAAAGAATCCAAGACTGCCACTCTTGGAACGATGACCAGTCATGAGGATCTAAGCCCCACCATCTGCATATGCGACGAAGAACAAGCTGAGCCAAATCACAACGGAAGAAGATGTGGCAAACATCTTCCTCGCAGACTGAACAAACCGGACAAAGAGACGACTCAATAGTGATGCCTCTGCGAATCAGATTAACTCGAGTCGGTAAACAATCTTGCCGAGCTCGCCAAGCGAAGATGTTAACCTTAATAGGGATGTATTTGATCCATCTAGTCTGGGCAGCTTGATGCGGAAGGAAAAGATCATCAATGTAGTTACGAATCTCCTTAACCCGGAAGTTACCATCGCTAACCAAATCACAAACCCATCGATCACCTGAATTCGATAAAGTCACCGAATCCATCAAAGAAGTCAAATCAGCCAACAGATGTTCTTCGATACCACCCCGAGCATTTCTACGGAACGAAATATCTATCGGAGCACTAAGCTTAACAGCCACCGAGGCTTCTTTGTTCAGGTCCAATGCGAACAAGCGAGGAAATTTGACACGAAGAGGAACGTCTCCGATCCAACAATCGAACCAGAATCTCGAATCATCACCATTACCAATGCGTTTTTTACAATGCGACCAGAAATCAAAACCTTTCCCTTTTAACTTATTGACTTCCCTCATTATTGAACACCAGTTAGAGGATAGACTAGTCGAGTGAGTTTCCACCGAAGAACCATAAAGCGCACGAATGACTTTATACCATAACGAGCCATCTTGGGATACAAAACGCCAAACCCATTTGAGAAGGAGGGCACGGTTAAGAGCAAAAAAACTCGAGACTCCTAAACCACCATGTTTTTTTGAAGCTAAAACCTTATTCCAAGCGACCCATGTAACTTTTTTTTCCGACTGGTCCGCACCATTAAAAAACCGGCTGCGGATAGACTCCATAACCTTCAAGACACCTGTAGGGACTTTAAAAATGGACATATTATAAATCGGCGATGCCCCAAGAACGGATTTCAAGAGAGTTAGACGACCGCCTATCGAAAGGGTTTTCACCTTCCACTTAGAGAGGCGAGATCTAAGCTTAAGAATAACGTCATCCCAAGCCTTAATACGAGAAGAGTATTCTCCCACCATAACGCCTAGATAGCGGAATTTGTTGCTCATAATAGAACAACCTATCAAAGAGGCTGCCTGCTCTACCACTTGGTGCGGAACGCACACACCCAACAGTTGACTTTTAAGGATATTTATTTGAAGTCCAGAAGCAAGAAAGAAGCTCTTTAAAATGTTGATAATACCACTCAGATTTTCATTGGACCATTCTCCTATAAACATAGCGTCGTCTGCATAAAAGAGGTGAGATAAGGATAACGAACCTGGTAATTGAATACCTTTGAACAAGCCCTCGTCTACCACCCGGTTGAAAGATAAATGAAGAGATTCCATGATTAAGATAAAGAGATATGGAGCAAGAGGATCTCCTTGTTTGAGACCACGATGGCAAGAATACTCTTTAGAAGGACTTCCATTAATCAAGATAGAAGCCTTAGCAGAAGTAAGAGTACCCCGAATCCAATTACACCACGTTCGCCCAAAACCAAACGCCTCAAGCACTTCTAATAAGTAATCCCAACGAACCGAGTCGTATGCTTTGGCAAAATCAACTTTAAAGAACATCGCCTTTTTGTTCTTTCTTTTACACCAATGGAGAATTTCATCAAGAATAAACGGGCCATCTAAAATTTGTCTTCCAGCAACAAAAGCGGATTGGGTATCGGAGTGGGAATATTATTGACAATTATAATCAATGACAAAAAAGAAACATATATTGTCGACGATAAAGAATGACATAAAAGAAACATATCACCAATGAGATAAGTGTTACGAAAGAACCTCTATGTATACTACTTTTTAGATAAGTTTGCAATTTTTCTTTAATAGATATCATTCCCATAAAAACAGCTACATACTTTCTTATAAGATAATTATAACCTATATTTACAATTTAAATATATAAGTTTGATGTGTCGTCGCGTGGCGCATAATTATTGGGTATCAAGTTTTACATTTATATTTAGCCGACAAACCTAAAGACAACACTTTCACTGGCAGTGTACCCAGTCAAGATGGAGCTTCGCGGTAAGTAGGGTGTCGAACACTAAAAGTGAGAGAGTTAACCTAATATTCTATAAGTATTTTAATCTATCTAGATTAGTCTAATTACTAGCTAAACCTATGTTATACATATTTACTAAAGGTAAATGGGGGGGGGTTCAAGTCTGAGAGACTGGCACAGGTTTATGGTGACAAATATCAATCCTAGGCACAATAAACACAAGAGACAAATAACAAAAGCAAGAAGAGCGGTACAAGCCAAATATAAGAAAACTGTATTAACCATGTTAATCCGATTATATGCTGGTTTGATTAAATAGTGCAATGGCTGTTTATCTCGAGGCGGCATATCATTCTTAAGACTTAGGCGGTTCTTCTTCCTAAGACCTAGATACGAACAATCCTGTCACGATTAACGCATCCGCATAAAGCATCCTAGTGTCTAATTATAATCTATCATAGGGAATTAAAGCAGTGGTGATCCTGTTAATACCCTAGCCCATCGGGACTTTACCCACTTATTACTTGATGTTGTTTTATATACCGGTAGTCCACCACCAAAATCAATTACCAATTAATCAAGAACAATACTGGTTGAACAATTATCGGGTCACCTGCCGGTCCAACTAAGCTCATAATCAAAGGGTAAAAGATAAGGTGTCATTTGTGATCCTATTGGTCCGGGCATATAGAACACAACATGGAGAGCTATCCCGGCATCTAGATTACTGGTTAAGTCTCACTAGACCCAGTTGAATGATAGGTCGCATGTACAAGTACATAAACAAGTATGAGGCGATAAACATAATTAAACAATCAACGATAAATTAAACAAGCCAAAATTAAATCAAACCAAACATGATAATCTTCATAAACATGGCTAATACCCGAGGGTATTAGCCCACAATCGTCATAATTATACAAGCGTAATCAAATGATTAAAAATCAAATGATTAAGAAAATAAGAATTACACGATGTCTTCTATGGAATTGTGGTTGGTGCTTGACCTTGGCTGCTCTTCTTAGCTTCTAAAATTCGAGATCTAGTGTATACTATACAGACACTACAAAAAAATTGCCATTTAGTGGCACACACTTTTAGTGGCAAAACATATATGTGCCACTATAGTGTGCTTTTTAATGGCAAATCCTTATGTGTCATTAAAGATATCAAATATTAGTGACACTTCGTAAATTATGACATTAATGTACATTATTAATAGTGGCACAAACTTGGGTTTGTCACAATAGCCTTTTCAAATCAACGTCAAGGGTATACTCTATGCCATTACCTTTTCGATCTTTATAATTTTTTTAGATTGTGCCACTGTAAAATAAAAAACAATTCCCAAATTTCAATTATGTAGGCGGGCTGTTGTTAAAAAAACTAATTATTTAGGCGGGCCTCAGTCTTTTCATTGATAATTTGAAATTAAAAACCCTACCTCTCAATTTTTCATGCTCTCATAGCCTCATATGTCTTAGCCGCATACTTCATAATTTTTGTCTCATGGTCACTGATTCGTCAATAATATATATATATAATATAAAAGCAAATACTCAACCAATTGCCTTTGACCAAGGCAAGAAGTTAAAATTCACTAAATAAAATATATATGTAACCGGAAGTATGAGTTCCCGGGTCTTTTATTTTTATTTATTATGAATTAAAAACAGTTTTAATCTAAAAAATTAATTAAAAATACTAAACTAATTTGTAAAAATCTATAAAAATTACATAAAGTACTTTTAACTATGTAGAATCTATGAAAATTAAAAGCTGAAAAGTAGCTAAACGGGATAAGCAGTTAAAAAGCAAAATAAGTCGGATAAGCAAAACGGACTAAAAGAGATTAAATATTAAATGGTATACACTTATAACCGAAAAAGACCCCAGGGCAGTTGGCATTGAGAGTATGTGTTGAGGTGCTTGTGCTATAAAGGAGAGGTCACAGGTTCGACCCCTGTGGCCTCTCTTTTTGAAAAAACATTTTTTTTAAAAAGCTAATAAATAAGCTAAAATAACAAACTTTAATTTTTTTTTTTACAAAACTCAAAAATAAGCTAGAAATAAGCTACAACCAAAAGTGACAGATTTGCTTTTTTAACACTAAGCCTAAACTGTTGGGCTTTTTAAAGACCTAATAAGCAAAGGACAACTAAATAAGCTAGAGCTTGCTTATTCCTAAACTTAATAAGCACAAAGAAATGGAAATAAGCACACTAAATAAGCTGAAAGGACATTAAAAAGTATTTAAGACAGTTAACTCTAAAAGACATTTAAAGGACCTATGACCTATTTTAGGCTGAGATTTAAGGACCAATAAGCTCTAGTGAAAAGCTAAAAGTTACAAACAGCTTGAGAATCCTACTAAAAAGACTTAAACAAACTGGAATTAAGCAAAACTAACTAATAATTAAGCTAGAAAATGAGATTGAACTTGACTGTGTAAGCTATATTTTTGAACTTTTTAATGGTTAAAATGACTACTTGCACCTGAGATTTAAAGACTCAGAAGTGATTTGGACACAATAAAAACTTGAACTAGATTAAGCATAGACTACAATAAGCTAAATTAAGCTAAATTCAACCAAAGTAAAGCTAGAATTAAACCACAATTGACTCTGCAATTCAAGACTTTTTAAAAACAAACTATTAACTAGCATACTTAACTGATTTGATCTAAAATGACTGAAAAGGCTTTACTGAATCTAAGCTTCAAAAACTTAAGTGCAAAGATTCAATTAAGACACATTATGAGTACACCATCCATTCCTTAAACATAACTTAAGCAAATAAGCACTTAGAACACTTTTGAAAATGACAGATTTTAGGTTTAAGTAAAACAACTAGAAAACTTAACCATACTTAATCAAAACTTATTAAAACTACCAATAAGACTTGTTTGGAGCTTATGAAATCTGAATTAAACACCTAAAATAGTTTACACCATTTTTGACCCATTTTGAACTCTTACCCCAAACACTCCTTAAGGATCTGAAAAACCATTTTAAGCTTAAAACAGCTTAAGAAAACTTGTGAAAACCAAAAACAGTTTAAGCATATGGTATAATAAAGACATTTAAGCAATTAGAACATAAAATTAAGCAATAAAAATAAGCAAACTAGATTAAGCAGTATTAAAGACTAAAATTGGCAGTTTTAATGAAAAGCTTAAGCAAAGAAGATTAAAACATTAAGCAAGCATACATAAGCATTAAACAACATAAATAAGCATAAATAAGCAGACATAAGCAGTAATAAGCTAAGGAACAGTAAATAAGCTAAAAATGGAAAATGAAGACTTACTTGGTCCTTTGCACAAAACAAGGACAAAAAGGCTCTTTAGAGCTTTGTCTACAAGCTCAGCTTATACAATAAGCTGTAAATACCCATAAGCTCTTCCCTTGTAAGCTTATCATCCAAGTTAGCTTTTTGAGGTGATTTTTGAGTAAAAACTTAGTTAAGCTTTTAAAAAAGCTTAACTAAGTTTGACTGATAAAAAGAGCTGATAACTAATGAAAATGGTTTTAGAACACAAATTTAAGCTTAAATGCATAAGGTAAAAACAAAATTTAAAATGGCAGAATTTTAAAACTTTTAAAACTGAAATTTCATAAAATTTAAAAACATTACAAGGTTTAAAAAGTAAAGTACAATTTAAAATAAAGTTACACTACTCCTAAACTACTTCTACACTAGATAAGTTTTTTTTAGAGAAATAAGCTCTATATATATAGACTTTTAATGAACTCAGCTCTTTGTCTTATTGCATGTTTAGTTTGTTATGAGAGAGGCTTCAAAGTCACAATCACAGCCCTCCATCATTCATAGCTCATAGATTACAGCCCCCTGTGATTAACTTCGTCCAATAAAATTCTAAGGGATTGCTAAGGTGGCTTTGTTTGTATCTGGGGTGGGGTTTTGAGTGGGTTGAGAAAGGTTTTGGGGAAGAGGGTGAATGAAAGTGACGGATGAATAGTATCTGGGTTTGGCGGGAAATGATTTAGGGTACTGTTTGTTTGGTTTAGGGACGAGGGGTGTAAAAGGGTTTTAGGGTTTAAGGGGGTAAAGATTTAACGGGGTATGAGTGCATAAGTGACAAGGGACTAACATTATTAGTCCCCAAGGACTAACGATGTAACAAGTATAAGGGTTGTATGGTAAAGGGGGTTAACGGGTTAAGTGGGTTTGGGCTTTAGTTAATTGTTTTTGGGCCGGATGGTTTAAAAGGAATTTAGGGCTTTTTTATAGGTAAAATGGTATAGAGTAAATATAAAAAGCTTGATGGGCTACTCGGGCCCATTAATTTGGTGCTGGTTTTGGTCCATTTAATATTTCTTCATTTTTAGCCTCGTCTTTGACTTTGACTTTTGTTGACTTTGAATTTTTCACGCTCTTTCCATTCCCGTGCTTGGTTTTGTCGGTTTTGCTTCGTTTTTGTCCTTTTTCTGAATATCCGTTACATGCATATCATAAATAGCAAAACACACATATATTTGGCATTTTATGTCCGTTTTTGGTCTTTTAGGGTCGTTTTATTAGGTAAAAGGTATGTGTAATTAAGCACATACCAAAATCCCCCATACTAAACTATTGTCATGTCCTCACGCAATGCTATAAGTAAACACTTTAGAAAACCAAGAATCTCAATCCCCCTCGACTAATTACCTCGAAAAGTAGCTAAGTGTTCATCAAAGGGAATTAAAGACTCATTAGTTTTGAAAAGCCCCGTTTTGACCATTTTATAAACCTACACTAATTACCACACATATATTTATTTATTTTTTTCTTTTTCTTTTTTTCTTTTAATACTAACTAACATGTTTGACTTTCGTTATTTTCATAACCTTTAGGGTCATAGAACAAGAAGCACTTCAATCCTAAAATGCCCTAAAAGATAAATTCATCGTCCCCGACTTTTCACTTGTCCCAAACCAAGCTTAAAAACGAAATCACCGTTAAGTAAAAGTTAAGATGCTACCACTACTCATACTTGTAACTTGTGAAACTTTTCACTCCCGACAATTATTATATATTATTTGAGTGTGTTTATTTTGAATTTCAACCATGGATCAACTTTTTAAAGAAAATTGCAATATTTCTATGCTTCACGTTTCACCCAAGAATTATGATTTTGAAGGCGAGATCATTCCATGTAGCGACTTTCTTCTCGGCATATCCCAGCCGAGACCGGCTTAGGTGACCAGGCTTTTGACACCCCACAGAGAATAGTATCGGAACTCACAGACCTTCGGTTTCAAAAACTCTTAGGCTTCCCGTCAAATAAACAATTTATTTAGAAAAATCACAACTTAAAACGAAATAGTCTTAGTTCAAAAGCATATTTAAATTTAGGAAAAAGAGATTTTCCCTATATTATATCACATATATTACTCTTAATATAATTATACATCCTTTAAACTAAGGAAATCCTCGACCTTTTAGAAGGCTGCAACATCGGTTGTGAGCCGGCAAGATGCAGCAAACTTTTATCAGTCTCGGATAATTACTATGTGCCTTATTTAGAAGACTGCAACATCGTTTGTGAGCCGGCAAGATGCAATAAATTTTTATTAGCCCACAGTTTTTATTATTATTATTATTACTTCATTTTTCAATTTTTTTTTTCATTTTATATTACCACGATATACAGAAAATTTATTTTTAGAAAATTTAAGTATAAATTTGAACTAAGACTAAATAAATTATTATTATCGACTATACTTCAAAAATCGTTGATTTAATTTTAATTTTCGAAAAGAGCACGTATTATTAGTCCGGTTAGAAGCTTATGGGAGACTTACCTTGCGCCCAGACTCATCTATGTTGTCCAGTAGGTCTTTTTTTATATGCATGACCCTCGTGATCCGCACTTTACTGCTTTGAAGCGTATTCTTCGCTATGTTCGTGGTACTCTTGATTATGGTCTGCAGCTTCATGTATCATCTACTACTCAGCTTAGTGCGTATACTGATACTGATTGGGCTGGCTGGCCTGTTACTCGTCGATCCACATCCGGGTATTGTGTGTTTCTTAGCGATAATCTTTTATCATGGTCTGCGAAAAGTCAGGTTCCTGTCTTCGTTTCTAAGTGCTGAAGCTGAATTCGATGTGTTGCTAATGTTGTAGGCTGAGACTGCCTGGATTCGTAATTTGCTATGTGAACTTCATACTCCTCTATTTATTGCTACCTTAGTCTATTGTGACAATGTTAGTGTTGTCTATATGTCTGCAAATCCAGTTCAACATCAACGCACGAAACACATTGAAATCGACATTCATTTTGTTTGTGACTTTGTTACTTCGGGACAAGTTCGTGTTCTTCATGTCCCTTCAAGATTTCAGTATGCAAATATTTTTACTAAGGGTCTACCCACTACTTTATTTATTGAGTTTCGCTCCAGCCTGAACGTCCTAATCATCTCCACTCTTACACTGAGAAATGAGTAGTAGGCCTTAATTAGTCAAAGCATATTTTTGGATATTGAAGAATGATTAAAAGGATGGATGGATAATCAGTTAGAGATGTGTAAGTCAACAAGGTCATTGAGGCCTCAAGCCTATTAATTTGGGTTTCTATAAATATGCCTGTATATTGGGAGTAGTATAATCATGCATATCAATAGTCGTAGTCACATATTCTAAGATTTACAAGATATTCCAACTAAAAAAACTAGTAACTTTCACTATACTGTACGATGAAAATCCATAATATTGATTTCCTATAACGATCCAGATTTAAAGTTAAATCAATACATTCGTTAATAAAGACAATAAAGTACTAGCCAACAAAGTAAAAAAAACACACAAAGAATCGTATAAACTGTCGCATATAGGCGATAATTTTGTCTGTAATCTGTAGTTTCTCGTGCAAGCAGTGTGTTCTGTCACGTGCCCACAATCTTTTATCTAGGGGTGTCAATCCTCTCTATATAGCGTTGGTTTGTCGGTTCGGGTTCGGGTTCGGGTTCGGGTTCGGGTTGGTGGGTTCAGGTTAACACGTTAGCGGGCCAGAAAACCTCAACTCGAAACCTGACGCATTATTATTCGATTAGCTTGGTTAACCAAACATGTTGAATCTTACCACGGAAACGCCCCGCGATTAACTCATATACATACTTGCTTTGGCGGGTTAAATAGGTTACCCGAGTTGAATAGGTTAAACGAGTTTCGAGTCGACTCATTTAACCCGTTTTATATACAAAAGTTGGCACATTACACAAGTTAAACACGTTAAATGGGTTTGTGGGTCGACCTGTTTAACCCATTTAACCTATATAATAAAATATAAATAATTTTTAAATTTAAGAAAAAAATCTTAAACGGGTTAGCGGGTCGACCCGCTTAATTTATTCTCAACTCGAACCTGACCTGTTTAATAAACGAGTTAGATAGGTCGACCCAAACCCGGCCCAAATATATTTAAACTCAACCCGAACTTATTAATTTTCGTGTCGATTTCAAATCAGGTTTCGTATCGGATCAGTAATTGCCACCCTTACTTTTATCATCCAAAAGCTATTCATTTTTTGTTACATGGTGAGAAAAAGCTCTTGTATTAATAAATATAGTTATAGAATTGTCATCAAACTAATGCATGGTTGCATACATGGGTAAACACAAAACACTCAAGTTTTTCAACAACATATAACAAGCTAGAAAAATATTGTGCATTCAAGTTTTTCAATTAACTAACCAATCAAGCAACTTAGGACATGAATTTATATATTTATATTTTACTAGCTTCTTCACGAATTATGTTTTTTTTTAGTTAACTAGTAATTTTTTGTCCCTATGGTGTGGTAGGTATTTCACTGCCAGACTCTTCTCGAAAAATATCGGATTCAGTCCCACATGCGTCGACTTGTATCATATTCAGCCCATTTTTATAACTCTGACAGTTTAAGACTTTAAGGCGATGAATCAAGTAAAATGACAAAATATCACAGCTCTAAGAGTAAAGGGTGTAGTGAAGAGGTTTACCTCTTTATTTGGGTTCCACTGCTGGAGCGCCACCTCATTTTAACACAACACACAAAAACACCATTTCACTCATGACATTTATCTCTCATCTTCATTTGAGCCCCACTCACTCACAATTTTATTTTCTTTTATATTTTTCACACAAATTAAAATTCATTTCATAAAATAAAAATTACAAATACGGAAAATAAAAAAACAATACGAAAATAAAAAAAACAATACGAAAATAAAAATAAACTACGGAAATAACTGATATTTCGCCATTATTTGTGCTTGTTTGTTTTTGATAATTGTCTTCTTTGGTTCAGGCAAAGAGTCGGCATCAATGGTGAGAAACTGCAACTCGTTTAGCTCCGTTGTCGACTGTTCTTTAACTTTCTTTGCCTCGTACGCCGATTTACCGGCTTGGATCTTCTGGCGTAATTCCTTGTTTAAAACGTCCTTCATAGACCCCGAACAACTAACCGCGCTGCTCTTAGTTGTTTCTGATTTTGTCTTCTTGGCGGGTCTCTATTAACCGTGGTCGATGGGGGGGGGGCCCCCCCAGAGCAGCTGGACGAATATTTCCTGAGTGATCCTCCGAGTTAAAGTTATCCGATGTATCACATTTGGGTTTTTATTTGAGCATCCTCCACCCGTGTTCGTAAGCAAATTTTTTCCCCTTATTACAAGCCGAATATTCGGTATTCGCAGCTTCCAAAACATCACCGTCATTTTCATCGCTTTTACGAGTTATTCCTTTGTAAATAGCGTGAAACTTTTGACAATCGGGGTGCATCCGATTCCATTTCCCCGTTATCATATTCTTGGTACGAGAAACGCCATTGGTACTTTTGTTGAAATCGTCATGAATCTGCCCCCAAAAGCATTCTTCGTTTCGGTCATTCCCGATATCATTGTTCTCGGAAACTCCGACCCAAACCTCGCACAATAACTTCTCCTCGTCACGTGTCCAACGCACGGAAGTTTGAGTCGGAGCTGTCGTCGTCATCACAACATCTTCTTCGTCTTCGATGTTGTCATCGTCCGCGGACAAATCAACCGCGTGGATGGATGATTTTTTTGCCATTCGTTTTCCTTTTCGACGGGTTTCTTTTGGAGGTGGTTGTGGTTGTAGTACCTTGAATTGTGTTTCGGGGACATTTTTGGTGATCACAAAAACCCTAGATGAGAATCCCGCCTAACTTACTCGATATGGGGATAATCAATCAATGATTACACCCAATTTCAGGGGTACTATGCTTAAAATTGAGTAACGGAGTTACTGAGCCCGAATCCCATACAACCCAAAACATAAATACTTGTAAATAAGCTCAAATCCATGAAATTTTTTAAAGCTTCAAAAAAAATCACGCTATAGCGCGCTATAGCCCGCTTTATGACGCTTTATCGCGCTTTATTGCACGTCACGCCTCAAGACGACGCCTTGGCCTGTATCGTAACGTGGAGGCCACGCCTGGCGCTATGGCGTCATTATAGCGCCGCTATAGCAAGCTATTTAGAACCCTGATTATAAGACACCCATGGACTCCACACTATTATTCCATTTATTCAAATAAAATAATACATTAAACTAAAAGTAAACTTCCATTTATAAAAAAGACAAAAAAATTACATAAAATAAACTTCCATAGTAATTGTTTATCAGGTGTAAATTGGTTAAAGTATGGATATTGGTTTGGGATTTGGTATGACGTGTCGAATGATGGAAGTTGGTTTGGAAAATCCGGTATTTAGTTTTGCGGGTCGGTGAACATGGTGTTGATCCATTGTTGATTGAGATTTATATTTATTAGTAGTAGTTTATAGGGTTAATGACATTTAATAGCAACGTACTTTCTCATTTGAGCCATTATCAAACACGAACCCAAAAAAGTACCACAATACCCATCCAATTTTCAAATTCTTATTCATTATCATACGTTTTAGAGTCATCTCTTGCACCGTTAGTCCTTTTGACTAACGACCTAATAACACGCGTTTGTAATTAACTCAAAAAAATGTTTTCTTTTTCTTTTTAATTATTTTTATTAAAATTTCTAATACAATGTTAGACTTTTAATCCGTTTTTTTATTAAAAATGACAAATTTTTCTAATAATCTTTTAAACTACATTCTAAACCCACAGAAAAAAAAAGAATCATGCAAACTCGTTAGTCCAATATCCGTTATATATATAATTCAATACCATATATAATAATACACGTAGATAAATAAAAAATAAGAAATTTTAAATGAATAGCAAAGAAAAGAAAAAACACATTTTATTGAGTTTAAATTACAAACGAGTAAGTTATTTTTTTAGTCAAAAGACTTAACGTTAGCAAGAGATGACACCTCCAAATCCCCCCGTGAAATGTATAATGCCACAGAATAAGAAAGTAGGATTGTGTATTGTGGTACTTTTTATTTGTTCGTGTCTGAGTAATGGCTCAAATGAAAAAGTACGATGCTAATAAAATGTTATAAAACCCTTAGTTATAATAAGTAAGAAATAAAGAGAAGAAGAGTATATGAGGTAGAATGAAAGATAAAGAGTAAAGTCAACAACGAGGATTCATGTGGATTATGTGATTTTAAAAGGTAAAAGATTCGGAAAAAAAAGATTCCTAGTGCAACAAAAAACACTGACTAGCTTCGCCAACCTAATGTCCATGTCTTTTTCCCGTATTGATAACGTTCGAGAAAAGAGAAAAAAAAACAACGCAGTGAGGTTGGTCACTACGGCGTAGAGTCCATGACGTCCATCTACGGTATCCATTGTCGGCGCCATAGAGATGAGCCGGTCGGATGGCACCGTATCCCATAAGCCACCGGTAACCTGTTAATGGTCTAATAATATACGGGAATCCTTACACATGCTTAGGTCTCCATGGGCCATGGCTAGTCATATGGAATAAAAATTGGACCTATTCTAATGTTAAATAGTAATAAAATTGGTAAAATAATTTGTTTATTAGTTTTTATAAAATTGATCGACATTACAACTTCATTATTTCTTAACAACTTTATGATAATTTGTCATCTTTAATAAACTTAATTTGCATGCGGACTTTATACATAAAGCCAAAACGGATTTGAAAGGGATTTTATACATAGATAAATAATAGGTTTCTCGTGAAAGAGTCATGCAAATATTGCCGTTTGTATTATTGTTATGATCAGACTCATGCAGTTTTAACTGTACCTAGTTTTGACGTTCGAACCAATATGATGGTTTAATAGAAAAATAATGAAACAAGGTGAATGTTAGAGGTGACTATTTGAGACTCATTAGTTAAACATGAGTCGAGTTTGATAGATATCTATTACGAGATGAGTTTAGTTGGATCTTTTCAAATATTATAGATGTGTTTAATTGTTATTTGACGGAAATAATAATTATATTAACAATTAACTAACATGTCTAGGTGGGTACGCAAAAAAAACTTCTTTTTTTTTTCATTTTTTCCATATTTAACATTTTTTTTTTTAAATAGACGTGTCACCCGACCAAACCCACCTACACCCGGATGGATCCATTGAGACTCATGAACCTCATCTAGACCCGGGCCCGTTTAAACCTAAACCCATCTAAGAATGTAACTCAAACCGACCCGCCTACATCGCCACCTTTACTGAATGTCAATTATTTGAATTTTGAATAGCATGTTGATCGACTAGTAATGCAAAATAACATTATTATCTCAACTACCTGTTTAAATAATCTATATTATTTGATGGTGTATAGTAGGCATACTAAGCCTCGGGCTTGGGCCACACTACCACTTGGGCTTCTGGGCCCAACTTAGCAGTCATGGGCCGAAACTAAACCCAATCTTGCATTGGTCACGGCCCGGACATAGCAAAACGGACGCAGACCTAACTATAGGATACTTCCGTCCACGGAAAAGCACTTGCTTCCGAACCACACGGTTATTTACGAACCTTGCCCGACAAGGGACACACTCTTGGCCACTAACTAAACAAACGAAATATTAGAAAACCCTAATATTTCGTTCGCTTATAAAAAGGGACCTTCTGACACAATGAACAAGACGATTTTCTCACTCTAAAAACACATACTTTCTCTCTCTCTACATGTTTACTTACTTTCACGCCGGAGTCTAACTGTGGGGTTATAAGTTTCAGGACCACGGATAAGAGAGCTACCGTTTTATTTGATTGTGCAGGAAATCATCACTTCTCTTGCTCTAGTACAAGATCTAATGCTCAAATCATTCGGGAACTCGACCCGACGTATAATTTGAGTCATATTCTAAACCCTACACTTATTTTGTACTAACAAGTGGCGCCATCCGTGGGACCCGCAACGTAACCACGTTTTCTAAAATACTCATCATGAGCACTCACGAACACACACCCCAGACCTTCCTACTCCGTCTGGCGACATTGGGGGAAGAATGGCCTACAACTTCGAAGAGCCACGCCTACGAGGTCCTAAAAATTTGCGACAAAAACTACCACCAACTCTTACCACTCATTGCCGAAAAGATGCAAAAAGAAAAAGAGCAGCAAGATAAGCTCAATGCGGTAAAGGCACGCCTACTCTATGGCAACAAGACCGGAAAAAATTAAAGAAATCATGAAGGTCGCATTACTCCGAATCCAAGACGCCAACTGCCAGAACAGAGCCAAAAAGGAGGCATGGAAATAGGCGCTCCCAAGTACCCGAAAACACCCGTTTGCCAGTGTCTTCAAAAGACTCAAACAAAACAGACCTCCTTTACCTAGGCCCAGGCCGCGAAAGAGGGGTGGTGTGTTCAATAGGTTTGGATGAAAAGAATGAAGTGCATCTTCACGTTCTCACAGCCGCCATCAGGGTTCCCACGAAAAGGAAATCGAGGTGCAACCAAGGAAGCATCATCATAGGGGCACGTCGTCCCGGGAAACTGGCGGACATTCAGAGAGTGAAGAATGTGATGGAGGTCACTGGAAGTCCAAATCAAGAAGACACAGGTCAAACACCCACGAAGATGATCTCTCTCAGCCTTGGACGTGTGAGGAAAGAAACCCTTTCAAACCTCGTAACCGGCATATCAATTCCCAAGGACAAGGAAGCCCACGACGTCAAGAACATATGATGGAAGCGGAGATTCCGGAAGATCATTTAAAGCTAATTCCAGCCGCGACAAAGACAGATAGGTGGGCAATGTGGAACAAACCGTATTTTGATCAATGAACACGTCATTAAATTCAACTATTTATTTTTTCTCTCTCGTAGCGCGTTTACTTAAATTCTCGTCCACAATAATTAAATCGCGTAAGCAAAAACTTTCACTTAACGAATAAAACAAGAGAAATATGATTTTTATACACTATTTCCTTGACATGAATAGTGTTGGTTCCGTTTTTAATAAAACTTTATGGCAAAAATTTTAGAATCATTTATATAATATTTTATGAGTTTTAAATTTAAAATATTATTTACGAGACGATGACCCACTTACCGAATAAACATATTACCAACGATATATAACATTATTTTTATTTTTGTTGAAAGTAATATCACCTCTTTAAATTTTTAATTTGTCGGTTACGTAAACGTTTTATGTTCGCGATAAAATCAAGTTAGCATACCCGGTAAACCACCAAAACTTTTCTAACGCTTTCAAACAAATAACCACTTTTTATACCCATACATAAAAGTTACCAAATATATCATGATAGCTCTCTTGTGCCGAAATTGTGGCAAGTTATACAAGGTTATATATAGAAAACTCTTCCATGTTGGTCAAAAGAGCACCATGCTTCTTAAATGCATCACCATACCTTGTCTTTTGACTAGAGACCATACCTAAGACTAAAGACCATCACTTGAACCATTCCTTGGACCATTCCATGTTCCCTTGACTAATATACTTCTTATATACATGCATTTCATAAGAGATAACTCACACATGCATTTAACACTTATGAAAAAAAATCAAACATAACCTCCCTTTGTGCTCCTTATAGGCCACGGCATAGAGCAAGCACCAAACCAAACCCATATAAATTTTTATACAACCCATACACTCCTATACACATCCATTCTAAGGTATTCTAAGATGGTTCCAAGCATTGGTTAACCATTTTCAAGGATTAAACAAGAAATGAAGACTAAGGAATTTACATTTGGTAAGCTAGGGTTTTTTGGTTATAACCTTTGTTTAAATCTCTAAACACGGGTTTAGCATTCATTTCTCATCTCATACATCATCCCTAAGGTCTTCTAAATTCCTTTATACTTTTTATTATCATTATTTCATGTGTAATATGTTATTTATGGCTAAATCACCACTTAAGACTTTTGAATATGTAAAAAGGGTTTTTACTAATGTCTATGAAATTATACACTTTTTCTTATGTCATATGGTCATATATATCATGAAATAATGGATCTATAATTATGATAACATGTTGTTTAAGTATAAACATGTTTAGTTATAAATTAGGGTTTATAAAGTTAATAAAACAAACTTTTTATAAATCAATACACTTGGATAATAAAAGGGTTTTTATTTCGTGTTTCATACAGTAGGTAGAGCCTAATATAAAAATAATACGCCTCATGACGATTCCAAAATGATAAGAAACTCGAAAAACCGATTTACAACGAAAAAGATACGTTAATTACGAGTTTACAACGAGAAATACTTTTATAAAACTATTTTTATAAAAACACTATTCATTACAGCAACTTAAGTTTTTAAAACATCAAAAATATGATATAACTTTTAATTACGAGATCGTACTCGAAAGAATCGCTAAAAACGGAGCTATAACGAATAAAATACGACATTTACGGGTTTTACGACAACAAATACGAATTATATAAAACACATGTCTGTTATGAACAGTAAAAGTTACTGTTCATCAGGGGAGAAAATTTATGAAAATGTCAAATATCGATAACCCGTCTTAATACGAAAAGATGGGCATAAGAAACGCGAGAATCGGGCTTAAAACGCAAAAGTTATGCTAGTTTTACTAAAACGGTAATTATAAACGTTTTAACTTATTAAACACAATTTTACCAAAACCATTAGTTGGTGATTGAGCTATATAGAATCATACGTTGTATTAGTTATCAAAGTACTATATTACTAGGGAGTTTCATAATGATGAGGCCTCTTCGGGGTGGCGTATCGACGAGTTGTTGGATTTACGATTTAAAGTGTCCTAGCTCCTCATACGTTCACTACACGACCTCTTAATTATGATAGCCCGAACGATAGTATGATGAGCTATACGACCTATAATTAATCAAAGTGTTTAGTACTTATACGACCTATATTGGATTAGGTTGCCTTCGGATTCCTTCGTGACGCATTTTCTATCCTCGTACGTCATGTCATTACCCCTTTAAATATGAATAGCCCGAACCATTGTAACGATTTAACAACTATAAGGATTATATAAAGTTATTAATTAAAGTACTCGGTACTTATACGACCTTAATTTAAATAGGTGGCATCTAAACGTTTTGCGTGACGCTTTATCTACGATATTTGGATTATCAGAACTCAAGGTGAGTTCATAGCCCCACATTTTTACGATTTTAATGATTTATAATTATGGGGTGGAAACATGCTTTGTTTTATAATTTAGAGACGCAAGTGGATATTTTATATTGGATCTACATGTTTGCCTAGTAGGCGATAACACCAAGTTTAGCCCATGTATCAGAACTGTCAATGCATAGAGTTAGTTTTAATTACATTATGAGAGCGCGAAAGTATATTATAGATTTATTTTGGGAAACGACCCTCCCCAGGTTTCGGGTGACTAGCTATCACCGTGGTAACGAACTATAGCATGTCGAATTTGGGGATGGTATTTTTCGGGTTGAACATCTAATCGGGCAGAAATTGCCAATATATATTAATTTATTGCAAGAAAGGACGAACGAGCTTCATTTCATGAGCTTTAGGAAAATGTAATTCGTGTTTTGTGATGTCAGCATGTGTTGCATTATCACGGGAAAAGTCTTGCGGTCCCGCATATTATGATTTTCAACCTATGAATTCATCCAACTTGTTTCTTGACGTTTTAAAGCAATGTTTTTCAGGAGATCAGTAAGCACGAGGTGCACGGGATACATTGGTGGTTTTGATTGGGATATCATGAATTAAAGATTTTATCGCATTACATTTTTTATAACTGTATGGGCTAGAAATCTCTGTACTTTGAACAAGTGGCCAAGTGAAGCTTCGTCATAAGTAAACAAATACTTTGTTAAATCCAATGTTATCATTCTTTTAAACGACTTTTATTGTCCGTTCAATATACACTGTGTTATTGATCTATGAAGTTAACACGCCCCGGACCTTATTCCCGCTGCGACCCAAATTGGGGGTGATTACATTCTAAATGTCAACAAGATCACTTCTACTTTGAATTCCCAAACGTCCGAATACTCGATTAAGCTTAATCTTTTTCCATTTTCCCTCCTAGAGGGCCGCCCGAATTTGGCTCGAAAAAGAACCCCCTCGATTCGATATTCTTACTTGGGATGATCTGTTTCAAAAGTTTATCACACCAATTTTCCCTCCATCCAAAACAACAAACCTTTTAAATGAATCACCAATTCCAACAAGAACGGTTTGATGAATCTTTTAGTGAGGCATGGGACGATTCAAGGATCTCCTTCGTAGCATGCCCTACAATCTATGGGTTCTCATAATTACATCTACTCGATACTTCTTTCTACAATGCTCATTTGAACTCTAAATGATCAAGATTCGTTGAATTCAGACCGTAGGGTGGTACTTTTTTAGACAAAATGCCTCGTTATTGCTTTAGCCATCATCGAAAGCAAAATCCAAATTCCTTTGATTCACTAATCAAAGTGATTGTTTCCAAAAGTGAGTACAAGCTCTTCTACCCCCGATGTTTCACCCGATGGTTCCGAACTTAAAGAATGGTGAAAGCTTGCCTTCTCTATAAGAAAAAACCAATCCCAAGTTCTCTCCCGCTACCGTAAAGCGTCGAGGATAGTTGTGTAACTTACAGGTGGTGCTTATTCTTACCGTAATAGTCCCCCGCCCACCAGATGGCAACTTTATCGTGGACAATCTTCAATAAAACGTTTTCACAAGGCCCGGCCGCGGTTAACTACAATCAAGGAATACCGGTTACCCCGTCCCCCGATGATTTGCAAATCCAAATTCCGACCTCCCGTTTTTTCACTACCGTTCAAACAATCAAAATAAACAAAAAAACAAAGAAATAATCAAGAACCAGTACAATCAAAACCGATGGGAAATAAATACAACAACCAAAGACTAATTAAATCAACCCCCTCCACGCTTACCAATCTCTCATCCCCTCAAACACAAGGTGTGTCAAAGGATGACTTTCAAATCTACATCAAAGCTAATGATGCGGTTATGAAAAATATGCAAAACCAAATGACTAATTTAACGGACATGCTTACCAAATTCATGAATACCAATACCGCCTCTACTTCGGGGTCGGGTTCTCTTCCTAGCAACACCGTTGCTATCCCGAGAAGTGACTTGAAAGCAATCACTACCCGAAGTGGTGTTTCTTATGATGGTCCCCAAGTTCCACTTCCGCCTTCTTTTGTTCCTAAGGTGGTGGAACACGAACTCGAGGTAACAAAGGATACGTCAACCGATCACCGAAAACATTCCACCACACCCCCCGATGGCGGCCAAACTCAAAAACCTTCAAATTGATGAACCCGTTGTTTCTCCAAAGGCTTAACCGACCATACCTTATCCTTCAAGGATTAACAAGGAGAAGCTCCGTGAAAAAGACGATCTTTTAGCTTTAAAATTTATGGAGATTTTTCGGAATCTCCACTTCGAGCTTAGTTTCACGGATTCTCTCCTACACATGCCCAAATTTGCACTAATGTTTAGGAAGCTCCTTAATAACAAAGATAAGATAATTGACTTGATCAAGACGCCGGTGAATGAAAATTGCTCGGCGGTTATCCTCAAAAAGTTTCCTGAAAACTTAAAAAGGACCACGTAGATTTCTATATACCGTGTGGATTTATCTGAGATGGATGAATATGCTTAGGCCTTGTGCTGACATCGGTGCAAAGCATCAAACCTAATGCCCTCATTCGTATGGGAAAAGCTAAATCTCTGGATTGACAAAACCCAATGAATACATGACCTTGCCGACCAATGATTTCTACTCCTACCGGCATTGCCAAGGATGTTTTCATAAAAGTTGGAACATTTTTCTTTCCGGCCGACTTCGTAGTCGTTGATTATATTACCGATCCTCGAGTTCCTTTGATTCTCAGGGGGGAGTACCCTTTCTTGAGACAGGCAACGAGCTTTAATTGATGTTCACAGGGAACAAATACTCCTTCCACATGATGACCCAATCCATAAAACATCAAGTTGTGATACTAAGACATTCTCCTACAATATCATTGAATAGGTTAACCGAGTCGATGTTATTGATGTAGCTTGTGAAGAGTATGCTCAAGAAGTACTTGGATTTTTGGATATTTCCAAGAGTGGCAATCCCACCCCAACTACGGAACCAATCCTTTCTACTTCTCCCCCTCTCTCACTCCTTTTGAGGGAGGTGACTTCATTTTGGAAGAGATCGAAGCTTGTCTTACTAGCAAATCAATTCCACCGGGAATTGATGATGCCGACTTCGATCCAAAAGAAGACCTTCTCACCCTTGAAAGATTGCTTAATTCTGACCCATCTTCCACCCTCCCTCCGGAAGAACAAAAATTTAAGGAACTTAAGACCGTTGAACCTTCTAGTGATGAACTCCCCGAGCTTGAGCTCAAAGACTTACCACCATTCATCATTGAGTACTAGACGTTTTTTTGGAGGGTAACCTGATAAATTACCCGTCATAATCGCTAAAGACTTAAAAGATGAGGACAAGACCGCTCTTCTTAAGGTTCTTAGATCACATAAGCGTGCCATAGCTTGGAAGATTTCGGATATTAAGGGAATAGATCCAAAGTTTTGTACTCATAAGATTTTGATGGAAGATAATGTTAAACCCACGGTCCAACATCAAAGACGGGTTAACCTAAAAATTCACGAGGTTATCAAGAAAGAAGTTATCAAACTTCTTGAAGCCGGATTAATTTATCCCATCTTCGATAGCCCATGGGTTAGCCCCGTCCATTGTGTGCCCAAGAAAGGTGTATATACCGTTATTGAAAATGATTGAAGAATGAAATAGATACCTACTCGATAAATACGGGATGACGTGTATGCATTGACTCTGCCAAAAGTTTAAATTATGCCACTGTAAAGATCATTTCCCATACTGTTTATGGACTAAATGCTTGAGAGACACGCGGGAATGAATACCTTGTTTTCTAATGGTTTCATTCTCCGGTACTTCAATTACCAATTGACCCGAAGGACCAAGAGAAGACCACCTTCACTTGCCCATACGGAACTTTTGCCTACTGACGCATGCCTTTTGGCTTATGTAATGCTCCGGGCACGTTCCAAAGGTGCACGATGGCCATTTTCCACGACATGATCGAGGAAACAATGGAGGGTCTTCATGGACGATTTCTTGGTCTTCGGGGATTCTTTCTCTTCATGCCTCTCCCATTTAGATAAAATGCTAAAACGATGCGAAGACACCAACTTAGTTCTAAATTGGGAGAAATGCCATTTTATGGTGAAAGAAGGCATTGTTCTAGGACATAAGATTTCAAAGTCCGGGATTGAGGTCGACAGAGCTAAAGTTGATGTTATAGCTAAACTCCCTCATCCGACTTCCATCAAAGGTGTTCGAAGTTTTTTAGGTCACGCCGGGTTCTATCGTTGATTTATCCAAGATTTTTCTAAAATCGCCCGACCGATGACCCATCTTCTAGAAAATGGAACCCCGTTTATTTTCTCGAAATAATGTATTGAAGTGTTTAATATACTTAAGAAGAAGTTAACCGAAGCTCCGATTTTAGTTTCCCCCGATTAGGACCTACCATTTCAAATTATGTGCGACGCTAGTGATTATGCGGTAGGTGCAGTCTTGGGGCAACGAAAGACCAAACATTTTCAGCCTATACACTATGCAAGTAAGACCATGACGGATGCTCAAGCACATTACACTACTACGGAAAAAGAATTATTAGCCGTGGTATATGCTTTCGAGAAATTCCGTCCTTACTTAGTCTTGTCAAAAACCATAGTGTATACGGACTACTTGGCTCTAAAGTATCTTCTTGCTAAACAAGATGCTAAGCCGAGATTGCTCTGGTGGATTCTGCTACTCCAAGAATTTGATGTCATTATTCGTGATAAAAAAAGGAGCGGAGAATCTTGTAGCCGACCACTTATCTAGATTAGAAAATCCTCATCAAGGTGATCTCGAGAAAAAGGAAATTAATATATTTCCTCTCGAGACCCTTGGAATGATATCTTTTCGTGGTGATTCTTGCACCCCATGGTTTGCCGACATTGCAAATTACCATGCGGGGAATTTTGTAGTGAAAGGGATGTCGTCCCAACAAAAGAAAAAATTCTTTAAGGATGTAAAGCATTATTTTTGGGACGGCCCCTACTTATTTAGGATTTGTGCGGATCAAGTGATTAGACGTTGTGTTTACGGCCAAGAAGCCGTTGATATCCTCACGGCTTGCCATAATTGACCCACCGGGGGACATCATGGTGCGAACTACACCGTTAAGAAAGTCTTTGATTCCGGTTTCTATTGGCCGACAACTTATCGCTATGCCCATGACATAGTAAAGTCATGTGACTCATGTCAACGTCAAGGAAAAAGCTCGCAAAAGGACGAAATGCCTCAAAATGCAATTCATGTATGCGAGATCTTTGACGTATGGGGCATCGACTTTATGGGACCGTTCCCGTCTTCTCGAGGGAAAAAGTACATTCTCGTGGACGTTGACTACTTGTCTAAATGGGTTGAAGCGAAAGCGCTCCCAACTAATGATGCCCGAGTTGTCATAAAAATTTTAAAATCTAAAAAAGAGGGAAAAATCTCACAAGTGATGAAATGCCACAAAATGCAATCCAAGTTTGTGAGATCTTTGACGTATGGGGCATCGATTTTATGGGACCGTTCTCGTCTTCACAAGGGAACAAGTATATACTCGTGGCCGTCGATTATTTGTCGGAATAGGTGGAAGCGAAAGCGCTCCCCACCAATGACGCCCGATTTGTTTGCAAATTCTTAAAATCTCTATTCGCCCGATTTGGGACCCCTCGTGCTATCATTAGTAATCGCGGTACCCATTTTTGCAATGACCAGTTTGCAAAGGTCATGCTTAAATACGGAGTTACTGACCGTATCTCCACCGCGTATCACCCACAAACAAGTGGGCAAGTTGAGGTTTCAAATCGTGGTTTGAAACGCATTCTGGAAAGGACCGTAGGTGAACACCGTGCTTCGTGGTCCGATAAGTTGGATGACGCCTTGTAGGCCTTCCGTACCGCATTTAAGACACCCATCGGGTGCACTCCTTACAAGTTGGTGTACGAAAAGGCTTGTCATCTACCCATCGAGCTCGAGCATAAGGCCTATTGGGCCTTAAAGCATTGCAATTATGACCTTGTGACCGTGGGTGATCACTGAAAAGTTCAAATGAATAAAATTAATTAAACTTCGTGATCAGGCGTATGAGAACTCTTTGATCTATAAAGAGAAAACAAAGAGGATCTGTGAGGAATAAATCTTCACAAGACTTAATACTACCAAGGTATAACTAACAGTACTAATAAAGTTAGTACTGCCAGTACATACTTAGTGCTGCCATTGTTAGTTAATATTTGTTAGTTTGTTTTTGTTTCTGCTAGAGAAAGAGTTAAATACATGCTGATGGTCAAAGCTTTTGACTTAGAGATAAGTATGCATGGAGATAATTATGGGTTGTTCGTAACTGATCCTAAAAGAAAGGTAGTTAGCTTTGTAAAGGACTCCTTGTGTTCTATAAAAGGAGATCCTAGGTTTAGGATTTATAAAAACATAAGACTAATACATTTTAGAGAGAGATTGTGATAGCTTCAAGGTTTGTAACCCACCAGACAAACAAGAGTAACTACATATTATTCTAAATTATTGAAGCAGTTTGTTCATTGTTCATTGTTTGTTTGGTTATTACTGTTTCATTGATAAACACCTCTAGAGTATCAAAGTGTAGATTCCGCATACACTTTGGTATACATACAAAGTCTCAATCTTTGTTATTTTTGGTTTCTTTTCCAACGTGACAAAACTTTACAACATAAAAATCGATCAAGGCGTTGTAACAACAAGTGTAATCAAAGCCTTTGCCTATAAGAAACTTTGATCTAGGGATAATGGAGTTGGAAAATTCCATGTTAGCTCTGCAAAAGATAAAAATAAAATAAAAGACTAGTTAAAACACTAAAGTATTAGAGTTAATTACATGTTTGGTCCTTGTGGTTATGCTCAAATTGCATGTCTCGTCCTATTGCCTCGATAATTTGACCCAAATCCCATCCATTTCCCCGTTAAGCTGCAGGGGTACTTTCGTCACTCCACAACAATAATACCTCAAGGACCATGTTTGTAATAATACTCCCTTTGTTATACTCCCGCCAAAAAAAAACCCAGTCTTTCCCTTCTTCTTGTCCATCAGCACCATCTGTGAACTAAAATCAATAACATAATGAGTTCAGACCCAAATTATGAGTGGGAACAACTACTTGATATTGATGATTCTGATCTTCCACTAACCCTGTTCTCCGTCCCTGCAACAGCCATGTACGTAAGACAACCACAACCCAAAACATTGTGGTTAGGATAATACCCGGTTCTGCGGGTATTGTTCAAGTAGCCATGCTCCGTAAACAATCAGATATTCACGAAGGTGAGGATGTGTCTGTATTGTCGACCCAATAATACATTAGGAAACTTGTTGATGATGTTGGCTAGGATGAGGATTTTAAGGGTGAGTCATGGGTTAGCGCAGTTGAGTTTCTTAATGCTAATGGTGGGGGGATTGTTAATGGGTGGTTGGGAGATAGTGAGAACTATCTCAAGGATGAAAAACTTGAGCAAGTTGTTGCAATAATCAAGTCTTGTACTCCAAATGCTTTTAGCGATCTCACAATGACTTTGAAAGATCTATCAGGTACAATACCTAGTACAATACATCACAAAGTTATTAATGAGGAGGGTTATGGAAAGGACATTACTATAGGAAGTGCTTTGATACTTGAATGTTTCAGTTTTTTTTCCTAAACCATCAATGCATTACCTTAACATTACAATGAGAAACATGGTTAAGGTTTTCCATAAGGATACAATTCCTGGTAATGGCAGTGGTGTAGGTGGGAATGGATTGTTGATGAAAGAAAAAGAAATAGTGAAACTCATGGAACAAGAAGAAATGGATGATTTGGAGTTGCATGTTTGTGGGAATGTTATTGATCAAGAGGATCTATACAAGTTTGATGAAGAAGCATTAGACCTCGCATTGGAAGAAGAAGCAAGGCAAGCACGGGCTCATCAGGAGTGGCTGGAGAAATGTGGGCAAGAAAAATAGTTGGATGAGGAACATGAGAGACAACTGATTGATGGTTTTTACACCATATATATAATATATGATAAAATATAAAATATATATAATCTAAAAACAACAATCAATGAAACCGAGAAGTAGTATAGAGTGTTCCCGGGTCGTTTATCCCCAACGAGGCTGGACTGGAGAATCGATACAGTCGAAGATTTGAGTTTGAAGGAGAGAATTGAATTGAAAGAGTGGAAAAGTCAAATTAAACAATAACAAACAAAAACATTTAAGAAAAACCTAAAAATTACGAAATTAAGCTGAAAACGGAAGCACGAATCCCGAACAAAGGGGGAAAAACCTAAAATCTTTAAAAATAACCCTACGAATAAATTTTTACTTCTAAACTACTCTACGGGACAAATAACGAAGAATGAAAAAGACTAGACCGAAAACGGAGTTCGTTTGACCCAAAAACGAGTCAAAACAAAAAACCGCACCCGGACCGTTCTTTAAAAAAAAGAAAAGTTGTAAAAATGACCCTACGAAAATTTTTGTATTTTTCCTACAAACTATATGACAAAAGAAAATTTTCTAAAAAAGCAAAATATTTTTTTTGATAATTTTTGTATTTTTTATGAATTTTTAAAAGTTTTAACTAAATTAAATTATAAAAAAAGCTAAACCTTTCGTGAAAAATTCTGAAAAATTTTCTAAAAATACTTTACTCTATAAAGTTCCTACGAAAAATAAGAAACACAAAGTTTGCTAAAAAAAATAAGCCCCGAATAAGCTTATTTCAGCTTATAAGCTTTTAAACCAAAACACCCTAACTAATTAAGCCCCTTGAGTCTTTAAAGAAAAAGACCCAAGGGCGCAGCGGTATTAGAGTGTAGTTATAAAGGGACTGTATCGATAAGGTCCCGGTTCAGCCTTTGCTCACCCGGACCTCTTGTCTTTCCCCTTTTTTTTTTGAAAACTTAAAAAAGCAAAGTTGTTAAGCTCGTGGGGCTTAACAACTTTGTCAACTACGACTTTTTATGAAAAGCACTCAATAAGCTTAAAAATAAGCTTAAAGTTGACAGAATACTAAAAAATGGCTTAAAGGCAAAAATTTGCTAAGTCATTTTGGACTTGTGGGTGAAATAAGCTGACTTAGGACTAAATAAGCTAAGGGCTTATCTAAATGAACCTAAATAAGCACTTAAGTGCTTAAAAGCTAAAACTAATAAGCTGTTAAAAGCTTATTTGGACAGAATACTAAACAAAGCTTAAAACTAAAATTGCACTTACTTTGGACTCTAAATAAGCTGAGAAAAAGGCACAAACTTAACAACTTAACTAATCTATCTAAATAAGCTACTAGGGGTCAATTGAGCTTATTAAATAAGCTCAATAAGACAGAAAAGAAAGATAAGCAATCCTACTCCTAAGTAATGCAAAACAGTTCAAAGGCCAAGTTTGGGCTTAAAATTAAGCCAACAAATAAGCTCACTAAGGGGTGAAAATCAACAAGCTTATAAAAGGGCTTATAAGCTCTTGAAATAAGCCAAGAGATTGGGCTTAAGAACACAAAAAGCTTAAGAAAAAGGGGCTTAAAATCTCCCCTTTGCACCAGGGGAGATTTAAGCTTAACTCAAGGGCTTATTTGACAGCTTTTTAAAAGCTGTCAAATAAGCTCTAAACAATAAAATAAGCTCAAACAGATGGATTACTCTAACAAATGGACTTGTGCAACAATTTTTGGCTTTTGAAAATCATTTAAACAAGCTGAATTTTGAAGGTGAAAAAGGGTCTTGCTTTTTTAAAACTGTCACTTGAAAAACTTGGTGAATTTTACTCACCAAAGACAAAAGACAAAGGGCTTTTGTTACAGCTTTGTTAACACAAAACACACACTTATTTGAACATAAAAACACAAACATCAAGTGCAAATGTAGTAATAAGCACATGAGGTGTATAATAAAGGACACAGTTAAAAAGATGGTTTGTGAAAGAGCTTTTGAAAATCAATTTTTTAAACCTTGAAACAGTCCACAACAGCTAAATGAGCTTACAAACCCAAGCTAAAACTACTTTGAGGTTTTCCCAACCCCATGCACAACACTATTATTGACCCGTTTATTACTCTTATGACACACACCCTCTTATTTAAACAGACAATACTACAATGACTTAAAATCAAAATTTATAGCTAAAACATCTGAAACCTTTTAATCACTCTACTAAAAATCACCTACAATAAGCAAAATGAACACTTAAACCTACAGCTTATTAGGAAAATAAAACTACTTACTCCTCCTAGCGTTGTTAATACATAAATGACCAGTTTTGAGAAGTATAATCCTAAATGATTCTAGATAAAAATCATAAAGATATTAAAACTCTAACTAACCTAGTAACCCTAAGCATGATTAAGCATTAATAAAAATAAAACAATAAGCTAAATGAATAAGCTAAGTGCTACAGTGAATTATGGAAAATGGAACCTGAAATTTTTGTTGTCTCAGAACCAAGTCACTCTATCTGAGTAGTTGCTTTCAGAACATGACCTAATGGCTCCTTTAGCCTCCTAAACCAATGAGCAAAATCTCATAAGCAATATTATCTTATTGCTTATCACAAAAGCCTCCAAAAATGAATCAAATGACCTCTAGTGATCATTTTTTAATGTGAAATGAACAAAATGAAAAAATGGGAAAGACTTAAAAATAAGGATTTAACTGAATTTGAGCTTATGAACAGAAATAAGCCCAAAAGAGCTTATTGAGAGCTTCTTCAGGTAAAACAGCTTAAATTATGAAATGAAAAACACTTGAAACTTAAAACTGAATTTTATTGCTTAAAATCATAAAGCACAAGCTAAAAGTTACAAAGTACAAGTAATTAAAGCTGATTTCTAAGAACTTAAAAGAGAATGCTTAAAAATACGAAAAAAAATTACAAACTGCTTAAAAAAACTAACTAACTACTCTCTTTTTATAGATGTCCCAGGGGTCTTCTTGTGTTTGTGTTGTGAGAGGTTAAAGCCCAAAGCAATCTCAGCCTTTAATTTCCATTTGTGCTTCTTTGGTTTCATCATAGCCATCGAAATAAGTCTTGGGGAGATGTGGGATTGCCAGCTTGGCAGTTTAACAGCTGGGAAAGTTTATGGAGGGGGAGGGAATGGTTTGTCCATGGTGGAATTGGGTTGCAGGGTAAAAACGGGTTTGTAAACCCGTGAGTTGTTTTTGGGGGGAAAACAATGGCGGGAAAAGTGGTTTGAGAGAGACAGAGTGTGGGTTTGGGGTTTTGGCAAAATCGGCCCCTAAAAGATATATGCATCTTTGCATCCATCGTCCTTTTTGTTATATAACTTTGGGGACTTGGCAAGTTAAGTCCCCAAGAGTTATATAACTCTTTGCATGAACCGTCCTTATGTGCTACAAGTCTTAGGGCTTGACAGTTTTGGCCCTCGTAGTATAACTTTCCCATCTTGGCAGTTTTCCCCCTTGTCTTTCTTTTTCTCTTTTCTTCTTATAGATACAAGTTTAGGGTTTGGCAATTTTAACCCTCAAACTTATATTTCTTCACATGTTGACTTTTGGATTTGTCGGGGTTGACTTTGACTTTGACCAGTTGACTTTTCTGTTGACTTTTTGACTTGATTGACTTTTCGGCTTCGATTTGGCTTTGTCTTTCACAGTCTTTTCCATTCCGAGTCTGGTTTTGTCGTTTTGGCTTTGTTTTTCGTCCTTTTCTTAGTTATCCGTTCCTGCACAATACAATTAGCAAAACAAGCGTATATTTGGCATTTTAAGTCCGTTTTTGGTTATTTTAGCTCGTTTTTAAAGGTAAAAGGTATGTGTAATTAAGCACATACCAACAACTATGAGGCTTCTATGAAACAATTTAAGTTGTATCAGTTTATGTTTGATCATTTTATGTGCTATTATCATGCAGTTTCTTTATATTTGAAATGACCAACACACCCTCTCCATGTGTGGAGAGGGGCTTTTATATATAGTGTCATGCCTTAACAAGGCGTATGGGCTTTCTACTCAGACCGGGCTCGGCTTTGGTTAGGCTTAAGGCCCACAACCTATACAATATTAGCTTACAACTTGAGCCGGAGTCTGATACTTAGCCTATTACATTGACACAAAGTTACACAAGACATAATGACGAGAATTAAACTAGAATGACCGTGGCTTTTTGTTCGCCTTAATATTTTAAAGTTAACAAAAGTCAATATATACTTTTTTGGATGAGAGAAAGTACAAAAGCTATATTTGCTTGCTTATTTATTGTGCTTGCAATAGATAAGAATCGCCTATAACATTTTCTACATACTATAAGAGCATCCACAATGCTCTAAGTTTTCAATAACTTGGAGCATTTATGACATTAAATGGTAAAGATGTTTTGACTTGGAGCATTAATTACAAGAGATGTAAATGAAAAGCCATTGCTTCAAAGACTTGGCTAGTGCCAAGTCTTTCTTTCAAATACATTGAAAAGTCTTTGCACACAATGGTAAAAAGCTTTTGAAAAGCTTTTTCAAATAGTGAAAAGCTTTACAAAAACCTTCCCTTTGCATATGCTAAGGAAGTGCTCGAAAGAGAACATGCAAGCAATATGATCCTCGATAAGAACATTTGGTGGAATCGAGAAATATGACCTACGATAAGAACTTAGAATTAATGTCAAGAAATCGAATGTTACTCACGGAAAATTTTAATTACCCATTACCCGTGTCCGTTGTAACCCACGGGTACCATGCTAGTATTACGAGTGTCTACCTCTTTACATACTGAGTAACAATCGACTATATATACAAACATTTGTTTCTTTCTTTACTAAGATGTTGGACAAACTTTACACCCACACAGAATTATATAACTTCTTAAATTGCCATAAGATATGATTCATCCTTAGAGTGACAACAATCTGTGAACATCATAATTAATTTTATGTGTTTTTTTTATAAAATAAAAACTAGGGGTGTGCACGGTTCGGTTTGGGTTGGTTTTTGGCTAAAACCGAAACCAAACCAAAATATTTGGTTTTTATAAAACCAAAAACCGAAACCGCTTGATTTTTGGCGGTTCGGTTTTATCGGTTTTTCGGTTTGGTTTTTTTGTTCTTTTGGTTTCAAACCGTTTATATTTGTTGTGGCTAATTTATATTAATAAACTTGTTTTACGTTAAATATTGGTTATCTTTTTTATTTTCTTGTCAATATGAGCCTAATAATGTTTACTCAAAAATTTACAATTATACACATATAAATGAGAGACACACACATGCAAGTGAAAATTAATTGTATGATCATTGTCATATATGTAACAATATATTATCAAGTAAATACACGTAATGACAAACACATATATAAACACTAGTTTTAATGCCCGTGCATGCACGAGGTTTAAACATTATGTTTTTTTTAAATATATATAATTTTTATTTTTTCTGTTTTATAAGTTATGTATAGAGTATTATAGAAATTATATGAAGAGAATAAATTTATTAAATCTTTTATAAATTACGTAGTAAGATAATTAGTAATATTTTTTTTTTGATTTACCTGTTTTTTGATTCGATATTGTAAGCCAACTAATCCTAGCGAAACTACCCTTTTAGGTAGCCCGGAGTCGGCTGAAGTGAACCTCCGAAGCCACAAGGGGATTAATTTTCTCCTCGTTATATTCGAACCATTGTCTTCCACTTTAGAAAATATGTCAATGAAATAAATACTTTTTCAGAAATTCAATTGTTATAATTTTAGTACGTATTAAACCAAAAGAAAAGAAAATGTAATTTCTTTCAAACCCATCAATGAATAGCTAGAAAACTCTTTTTCTTTATATACGATAATTTATGTGCTTCGACGTTTTTCTATTCGGTTGTACAACATGATTTTATACCGATAATGAAAAATTCACTAAAAAGTCTTGGGGTAGATTTGAGATGTGATTAAATAATGTTAAATCTTTGTTTGAAGTAAGAAGTATTTGCGTTTGTTGTATTTTAAAATATTAAGTCTAGCGGTATAAAGTTTAAGGGTTATTTGTTTATTTTTTAAAGTTATAATATAATTTGTAAATTTATAAATTTACACTTAACTCCATATAATTTATTTAAAATTAAAATTAAACCACTAAAGTTTTTTTAAATACCTCCTCTTTTTTCAAGTTTTTGTTTTCATAAATTTGACACATATATTTTTATGTGTTTTTTTTTCTACATCAAAATTCTCCACCAAAATTTTTTAATATTGACAAAATTAATTCAATTTTGACTTTTTATTGACCAATCAGAATGCACGATTTTGTCTACGTGGCAAAATCAAGCGATCTGATTGGTCCAACTTTTTAATTCATAAGATTCAATTTGATAGAAAACTCCGAAATGATGTAATTCTTTTATTATATAAAAGATTAAGATATATAAATATTATAATTCCACCCACAAAATAAATATGAATTTAAAAATTGGATTTATTATTTATTTATTTATATTATATTAATTATATATTATTATAAAACTGGTTCGGTTCGATTTGGTTTTTACGGTTCGGTTTTTGGACAAAAACCGAAATCGAACCGAAATTTTTTGGTTTTTGAAAAAGTAAAAACCAAACCATCGGTTTTTTCGGTTCGATTTTTCAGTTTTCGATTTGGTTTTGGTTTTTTCGGTTTTTTCTGCTCACCCCTAATAAAAACCATTCAGTTTTATTACTACTCCATAAATCTACTCGTTTTGTTTTTCGCTTTTGGATAATTGATTGTAACGAAGTTGTTAATCTTCATATTGTATTTATCACCACGGCGGATTAAAGAGAAGTGATCACATCACATTCGTTAATCACCTTTGATCCGCTATATACTTGCCAACATGGATTGTAAATGAAAAAAAATACGAAAATAGTAGAACATTTAAACACTTTCATCTGCTGGAACAAAGTCAGTAAATCATATGAAATACAAAAACTACAACACAATAGTTGTACGTTCACTAAACAACATGTCATCCGTTCAAATTTAAGTAATAAACCTTTTGTATGTAACACTCATTTCTTTCCATTTATTTGCGATGTGGAATACAGCTTGCAAAAACATTGAATATTTCGACTTCTACTGTGTTAAAAGAAACATTTTCATTTGTGTAAATAAAATTATTTAACATATGTATGAGAGAGATTATGAAATAAAGACAAAACATGTTTTTTATAGATTTTGACAACTACTCTTATATTGGGGCTATTTTACGAACCAATAACAGACTCGAGAAGTAAGTAGTTTGATATACGCTTTCTCATACTCATGTTATTGAAATAGTATGCAATTAGCAACATGATATTCATTTTATAAGTAGCAACATGTGTTATCCAAACGCTCGTATATTTTAACTTATGACGCATTTTAGAATGAAACGCAACACAAGTGATGTTGTTCATGAAGATGATTCCAAGCAAAGCAATATAGATGTGTTTGTTTTTGATAAATCTTTATATTGTTGTTTGCATTTGTGTCATGCACTAATAACTTGTTAGCTATGATAAATTATGTGAGATGGGTGTTGTGACTTAAGTTGATGCTGGTAAGTTTTACCACTGATGAAACACATAGTACAATCATTGAAGCTGCAACTGATTATACTTACTAAGAAGCTAAATGTACATGCTTGAAATGGAGTCTTATTGAGTCG
>BQNB010022991.1:0-50217 GCA_026074375.1 Tanacetum coccineum | reverse complement strand
GCAAAACCAGTAAACCGGCCATGCTAAGTAAGCTAGAGGAGTTGGAAGAAGAGGAATATAAGTGTTTGCGAGGAAGTAAAAGACATAGGTAACAATGAGATCATGAACAACATAGTAAGATGAACGAATGACAGATCGCTCGAAGCAATGCGCAGGAATTGCTTTCTTCAGATCACTTAACGAGAATGGTGGATCAACTGGGACGCGTTTGAGAATATCTTTCGTCCCATGCTCAGAGGAATCCGACATCCGACCACCCGCTCCCATATTTTTGAAATAACTTGGAAACAGTTAGTTAATAGTCGTAGAAGAACAAAAAAAAGATCGACTTTAGAGATAAATGTATGTTTGTGGTCACTTAGGTTGGTGACTCTATATATGCTTTGTGATGCCAAATGAATGATATTTATAGTTAGAGGTAGTCCAAACAGTCGGCTCAATAAAGTGTATTTTTTCTTCACGGTATGTATTATATGTATATTTTAGTTTATTTTATTTTGAGCATGCCAACAAAACTTTATTTAGTGAAAACTGAACGAGGGATAATAATCATTATTATCTATTAGAACATGTTTCTTGAGTTTAAATTTTAAAATGCTGTTGTTTGCTGTGTTTTAACGATTTGGTTTTTGTTTTTATTGGAGTCATTGTGGAATTGTAGTTCAGCATAACTACAAAATAATTGTTGTTGTTGAGTCTTAATTAGTCTTCAGTCAAATATGATTGGCCAGAATACAACAACTAAAAAAACTTCTTGTTTTTTAATTAAAAGTGTTTATTGTTACTCACACTCACAATTATTATTATCTCTTTATATAACAAATGTTGTAAATAATATTTACAAAAATACGAATCCACAACATACTACATGTCATGTGTTTTTGGTGAGTGAAATATTGAAAGGTTTGTTCACATATATATATATATATATTATATATATTATATATATATATATTTATATATATTTTAAATTTCGTGAGCATGATAAAAAGAAATTTTTTTTTTAGAAAAGTTCTTGAAAAAACTTCCATTTAAATCATGGGATGTGGGGCAATAAAACTTTGGTCAAAGAAGTTTTTCTAATTTGAGTTTTTATACGTTTTTTTAATGCGCAAAAAGAAATTTTGAGGCAAAAAAAATTTTGATGCCACACATTTTTCGACTTGTTATAGTTGATGCGCAATAAAATTTTGATGCAAAATGTCACAAAAGAAGTTGGGTACAAAAACGAAATTTTTGATGGCACAAAAAACGATTTAATGCTACTAAACGTTTTTTAATAATTTTTTTTAGGCAAAAAATTATCCACTTTTAGAAAAAAACTTCCTTTACAACTTTTTCATTGCTCCAACATACACTATCTTGTGGATTTTTTCCAGATTTTTTTAAGAATTTTTAAAAAAATAAAATCTTTTTATCTTTCTCCCGAATATTTGTCTTTTATTTGATCTTTATCATATATATATATATATATATATATATATATATATATAAAACATATATATGTGGCTAATTATGAGTGTATAAATATGATTTAATGACTGTACGCCACCTCAATGATGACATGGCACGCACATGGCATGGAATTTCATATATTTTTTTATAAAAATGTTAAGTATGGAAAGATTTGAACCTATAACCTGTGGTTAGTATTGTATGCCCCTTAACCAACTTATCCAAACGCCAGTTTGTGTCACAATATCCAAAACAATAATGATATTGATTTACAAAGGCATCCTGATATACTCTAGATTAGGGGTGGAAACGAGCCGAGCTGCTCGTGAAAAGCTCGAGATCGGATCGGTAAAAAGCTCGAATGAGCCGAGCCTAAACGAGCTCGAGCCCGAGCTCGAGCCTAAGTTGCAGCTCATTTATTAAACGAGCTCGAGCCCGAGCCCGAGCTTTACGTACAAAGCTCGTTTATTATTTTGATTAAGATGACATAAATGTCATTAAATGAAAATAAAAAATAGAATTAATTATTTTTGTATAGCATTAAAGGGTAATATTTATTTTAGGTCATCCTATTGATTAATATATGTTACAAATAAGTCTTTATTGCCTCCATAACTCTTATTGTAACTCCTCCTCAATAAATTTATCCTTTTGACTAATATTTTTTACTCTAACACCATTCATCATCATTAATATATTAAACTAATCGATAGATCCAACGGTTTCCGGGTGTACGGGTTCGTGGTGTGCGAGTGTGTGGTGTATGAGTTGGTGGTGTACGAGTTTGTGGTGTACGAGTCCGTGGTATACGAGTCGGTGGTGTACGAGTCGGTGGTGTACGAGTTCGTGGGGTAAAAGTTCGTGGTGTACAAGTCGGTGGTATACGAGTTCGTGGTGTACGAGACGGTGGTGTACGAGTCGGTGGTGTGCGAGTCGTGATGTGCGAGTTATGGTGTGTAACGAGTTCGATGGTGTACCGAGTCGGTGGTGTACGATTCGGTGGTGTGTACGAGTTAGTGGTTGTACGAGTTCGTCGGTGGTTTATGAGTTGTCAAATGCGTCAATAATAACTAGATCTGAAGATGTATCAAGAAAAATACTACCTTATAATAACTGTCCATGTTAATTGAAAATTTAATAGTGTTTAGAATAATTAAACGTTAAAAAGTTACAAAAAATGGTCATGGCATTTATCTTTGCCAATTAAATTTGGGTTTATTTACTAAATTGTCATTTGACTTAGTATTTATTACTACTAACTAACATTCATCTTTATTTAATTCGATATATCATTGTTTGAATATTTTTTGTTAATTTTAATAGATGTAGCATTTTTATTTTATAAAATACCAAAAGAATGTTGATTTAATTAAAATTTAACCAATAGAAAAGTTGTATAGGGAATAAAGCAATCCAATAGAGAGTAAAAGTAGAGATGGCAACAGGGTCGGGTATGCGGGGAATGGTTGATACCATCCCTATCCTCAAAGTTTAATATCTATTCTCATCCCCGTCCCCATCTCCGTCGGGGTTTACAAGTTACGTACTATCCTCATCCACAACGGGAACGGGGATCCCCAATGGGGAATCAAGGATTTTTCCCCGTTACAAAATTAACAATTTTAAACATATTTCAAATTGTGCAACCATTAACAATAACACAATACAGTGATGCCAAATAACATTAACAACATCAACATTCGGGCATAGTATTAACATTAACATACGAGAGTTCTTACTAAAAGGTTATTTTCAAAAGAAATATTAACCATCGATTGATAGTATTTGAAATATTTTATAAATATATATATAATTGTATATATAAGTAAAGATATTTGGGGACGGGTTTGGGGACCCGAGGGTATTACCATCCCCGCCTCCATACCCACTTCTTATTATCGGGGATTTCCCACCCCAGTCCTCATACCCGGTCAACTTGAGGATTCTCCGATCAAATCGGAGTCGGGTATCAAATTCTCCGTCAAGTTTAAAGTTTTTTGCCATCTCTAAGTAAAAGTCGAAATTCCTTTATTTAAACTAAAAAAGGTCGTGTAAGACAAAAAATAAATATGGAAATATAAGTGTTGATCCCGTTAAAGAATAACTACGAAAATGATAATAAATGAAACTTTAGTTATTGAATTTTAAAATATAACTTATCACTTTTTTTTAAAATTTTATTACTCCAAAAACAGATTCAGTACAACGGATGTGGGTGAATCTCACATCTCAGCCCGTTACATAGACAAACTACTTCTATAAGAAAGATACAATTTTGACTAGATTACAACCGACTCAACTAAACATCAAAAATAATATATTTCTTTTCTGACCACGGACCTTGATATCGAAATTATCACATATAGTTTGTATGTTTTCAAGGAATTTCCTGACTTTCATACATATCATCATCATATGGGTCGTATTCATTATTCACTGATGTATCCCTCCATTGTTCCCACAGGCTTTTCGAACCAAATCCAACTCCCTTTGATGCCAATAAACTTGCAGTTTCATTTTTAACAGGTTCAACATCGTCATCATTATCCGAATTATACAGATAATCAACCTTCTCCAGTGGTTTCCCATCATCATTCACTAACACAAGTTTACCCGCCATAATTTGTTTTTTAAGGACATTAATCATTTCTACTATAAGGACAGAACATTGCCCCTCTTCTTGCGTAACAGTGGTAGTAACCTTACTACCCATTGCTACTTCCTCAATAATCGGGGCATCAACATTTAAAGCCTCAAACAAGTTTCTAATAGAAAAACCATTACCGTTATTACTTGGTGACTCTTTATTGTAACCAGATATCGAAGCCTTATTCGTACTAGCAAGAGGAGCCATCATGGGAGAGTTACACGTCCCTGCAGTCGATTGCTTTGCTTTAGGCAGATACTGAGTTTTTGGCTTCACCGAAACCGATTCAAAGTGTTTGTTGCCTCCATAATTAACACATGATTTCTTTTGATTTACTTCAATAAAACCTTCATCATCAACCCTCGGAATATGACCCTTGCATTTATCCACTCGTTTAGGAGCAGCTTTTGGACAATCATCAAGAGAGTGACCAAATAACAAGCACGTACTCCAACGAGGGGGTTTCTACTCGTATTCAACACAAATGGCTTCTTTCGTGTATCTAGTTCCTTCAATGTTTGGAACAGCCATTACCAGATTATTGATGTGTCGTTGTGTGATGTATATTTTTATGATTCAAGTTTTAAATTTATATTTTGCCGATTTAACCAAACAACACTTTAACGGGCAATGTACCCGATCGGTGGTAGTTTCGTGGTAAGTAAGGTGTCGAACACTTGAAGCGAGGTTAAATCTCTCAATTTATTTATATTTTGGTTATCTAATCTAGGTTAATTCTAATCTAAGTCAAACCTATGCTAATCCTAAGTTAGTTCTAATCCTAATTCTATCAGGTAAAAGGGGGTTTTTAGCCTGAGAGACTGGCACGGGTTTGGTTGGTGACTACAATCAATTCAAGACACTTTAACCTACGCGAGAAAATTAACAGAAGATAAAAGAGCGGTCAAGCCTTATAATAGAAAACTATATTAGCCATCATTAATCCGATTAGAAGTTGGTTTGTTTATTCAGTGCAATGATTACTTATCTCGAAGAGGCATATCGTTCTTAGACTTAGGCGGGACTTCATCCTAGACACTAGGACCACATTAAATTCTTCACAATTAAACATCTACATAATGATCCTTATTTGCTGATTATAATATATCTTAAGGATTAAAGCAATGGTGATCTTGTTAAACCCTAGCTCATAGGACTTTACCCACTTACTTCTTTGAGATGGCAATTTATTCACTAGTAGTCACTTGTCATCTATTCCATTGGAATCAAAACATTATGGTTGAATTAATCTAGATCACTCTAGACCCACTGTTCACTAAACAAGCAATTTCCGTTAACTAGTTTAAGCCAAAAGCGTATCTTAGACCGATTTTAGAAGGACAATACTTGTGATCCTATGATTCTAGATGTATAAATCACTATATGGAGAGCTATCCCGACATCTAGATTACTTGGTCTGTATCACTAGATCCAGTTGAATGATAGGTCGCATACAAAAGCATGTAAACAAGTATAAATTGATAAACATAAACAAGCATACAAAGATAAATTAAGAAATCAAGATATAAACAAAACTAAACATTCAGATCTTCATAATAATGGCTAATACCCGAAGGTATTAGCCTTTAAACATCATAATTAATACAAGAGTAATTGTTTTAGCCGAGGTAAACTAACCGAGTTAACAAATGATACCAAAAACTGAACGATTACAAAAGTATAAGAAATTACACGTTGTCTTCTATGGATTAGAATGCGTTGCAAGACCTCTTCTGCTCTTTTTCTCCTCTGAAAACCGACTTTTATGGTTTAGGTATCGAGAATATGATTTAGCACACTTAATACTCATTTTTGAGTTTTCTATTTATACTGTCTGGAAGTCGGTTCGATACGGCGTATCCAAAGGGTTGGCTCACATACTATATTTCCAATACGGCGTATTGGTCTTCTCTGGATACGGCATATTGATCAAGTTTCCTTTGTGGCCTTTGGTGAGTGCAGGCATGGATACGCCGTATCTTCCTTGATGGATACGGCGTATTGGTAGTCAGCATCATTAATCTTCAAAATATCTTCGTTTAAGCTCCAGAATGCGTGCCTTTTGCTAATATTCACCAAGTACTCCGTAATTACTGCATTTCTCAAATATAAATGATTAAGTACCAATTCTTTGCAATAATTATACAAAATGGGTTAATTACATGGGATAAATGATGCTATAAAATAGACGTTATTTGATGTCATCAAATACCCCCCACTTGAATCCTACTTGTCCTTAAGTAGCCTTTAGAAATCTATAAAAATGTATCCCTAAGGATATTTTCCATTAAAGCATTTATTTGATCTATTACAAGTACACAACCAAACACCTCACGAAATAGGAAGATGAAAACACTCAAATCACTCAACTAATCTATGTGGTAATCATGAAACTAATTCACTCAATTGCTCGGTCGTGACGAGTATTCTATCATAAGCTTGAGTCACAGGATACACATCTGTATGTGTTTAATTACACATACTTATTACCTTTAAAAAACATGTTTAAATAACCAAAAACCATAATTAAAGATGCCAAATATATGCTTGTTTTGCTAATTGTGTTGTGCAGGAACGGATATCTAAGAAAAGGACGAAAAACGAAGCCAAAACGACAAAACCGGACACGGAATGGAAAAGCATGGAAAAGACAAAGTCAAGATAAAGCCCAAGTATGAAAAAGTCAACCCAAGTCAACCCCGACAAATCCATAGTCAAAAAGTGAAGAAAAATAAGTTTAGGGACCAAAACTGCCAAGTCCCTATCTTATTTAAAGAAGGAAATAGAGAAAATGCTAATAAGGGACTCATGCTGCCATTTTCAAAAGTTATAACTCACAAGGGCCATTTCTGCCATCCCTCCAAAGTATTACTCACAAGGACCATGGATGCAATAACAAGTATAACACTCAAGGGGTGTTTCTGCCAAGTCCCCAAAACTATAACCCACAAGGACGAAAACTGCAAAGACAAGTATATCCATGAGGGACTATTTGTGTCAAAACCACAAACCTACACCCCCGTTTTGAATCACTGTACATCTTCTCAACCCATTTCCCGCCAAACCCATAAACCCCACATCCTGTCTCTGTCAACCTCGTTGACTCCCCACAACACTCCAAAACCATCACCATAACTAAACCCTACCCCCCACATGGATGTGCCAAGCTGGCAATCCAAAATCCCTCAATCAAATCAATGGCTGTGATGATTTTTGAGTGGGCATCAAGAAAAATGAAGGGTTCAAATTGAAGTGTGTTTATATACTCTCACAACAAACACAAACAGCTGTTTGTGTGTCTACAAACTAGCACAACAAGTGAAGACAAAAAGAAAAGTGGAAACCCTAGCTCGTCTTCTATTTAAGCTTTTGTAAGCCATTGTGCAAAAAAATAGTAGTTTAGTGAAGTTTTTTTAGAGTCAGCTTTAGTTATCTAAGTTTTAAACTAGCTTTTTATGTAATTTTGATTTTAATGAAAATTGAGGTTAAAGTTTCAAATTGTGTTACCGAAATCTTGTTCTTTTAACTCTTAATATAAGCAATTTACATCTGTCTTTAAACTTTGATACAAAGAACTTCAGAAAAAATAAAAGAAAAAAAACAAAGGTTACTGTTTGATAGCCATTGATGAATGAGCAAACAAGGATGGCTCATTGGGTTGCTTAGTTTAGCTTATTTATAAGCTAGGGTAGGGATTAGAGCTTATTTAGGTTGACTTAACTCCTGTTTTGAGCAAGGAGTTAAGGTATTCCTTTTTAATTTTTCAGCTAGTTTTCACTGTTTGCTTATTAGCTTATTAAAGTGCTTATCATCTCTTTGCATTTTACTTCTTAGTTTCTATTATGCAATGTAATACTTGGCTTTCAGAAATTTGAGCTTAAATTAGATCCCTTGATAGTTTTTAAAAATTCATTTTTTAAAATATTAAGGGGTGTTTGGGATAGTAAATAAAAACGGGTCAAAATGGGGTATGCAATGGGTTGAGTCACATAGCCAACTTTGGCTAGCTTTGTCATACTTGTGTGAGTCTGTTTCTCAAAAAAAATTTAACTTAATTTTTGTTTTTCAAGTTTCTCTTATCAGCCTAGGTGTTCTTTCTAGTCAAAACCTTTTTCATAAGCTCCTTTGATTAAACTGCTTAGAGTCAGCTTCTTTCTCCTATTTTTGAGTCATTCATAGTATCAAAGTGTTTTCTCCAAAGTGTCTATTGTTTCCTTACTTTTAAACCAAAATCTGTCAAGAAATTTTTTTTACAAGTTTCCCTAACTTTAAAAGCCAATTCTTTTTAAACCCAAAAATCAACCCCCCCACGCAGTAAATGACAAGTTAACCTAAGAATTCTTTGAAAATACACTTATAACAAGCTAGTATTGATCTGTATATAATTGTATTTGATTTTGAGACTTATTTGACAGCTTATATATTATAAGCTGTAAATATAAGCCGTTCAATTTTTTTGGCTATAGTTACGCCTGGTGCTAGACACTAACAAGCAGCCCTGTTTTATGGCTTAATTTAACTTAAAGACCTTAGGACCTTTTAGCTTATTTAGATTACCCCTAGGTCCAGCTATAAGCCCTAACAAGCTTAGACCTTAGGAAGCCCTTTTGATTGCTTATTTTTAAGCTCAAAGTAGGGACTTGACTATTTTATTTAGCTTAGTATAAATAGCTTATTTTTGTGCCAGCTTATTTTGTGCTTTTTAATTGCTGTCTTTGTGTCCTTAGTTGCTTATTAAGTGTGTTAGTGGCCCTAGGTTGCTTATTGTTCATGTACATTGCTTATATAAATGAGCTAAAAGTCCATAGCAAAAAGCCACATTAAGCCCTTAACTTATATTTCAAGCTTTCTGTCTAGTTTAGTTTTTTTAGCTTATTATTTGCAAGGTTTTAGTTCAATACGTGCTATTTAGGTGTGGGATAGAAATCCTTTCAACTTATTAATTCAAAAGTTAGCTTAGTATGTAAAAGTCAAGAGAAAAAGCCTCATTAACTTAGCACAATTTAAGCTACTGTCCAAATAAAAAGCCCTTTTTCAGCTTATTTATAAGCATTCTCAAAAAGTCATAGTTATGAAAATTGATAAGCTCAAGGAGCTTATCAAGTTTGTGTAAAAAGTTTTGAAAAAAAAGGGGAGATAAGGGGAATCTCGGGTGAGCAAGACTCGAACCCGGGCCTCAACCCTCAATACACCCCTTTTAAAACCAACATCCTTACGCTGTGGCCCTTGGGACTTCTACGTTAGTAGATCCCAAGGTATCTATTTAACCTTTGTCTAGCCCCTTTAAGCTATAAGCTCTTCGAGCTTATTTTTGGCTATTTATACGCCGAATTCGCTTCTTATTTTTCTTAGGGGGGGGGGGGGGGGGGGGTAGGATTTAGGGTCTAGTATTTTAGGTAATTTTTTCAAATTTTTAAAATAGTTTAGTATTTTATCATTTAATTTAGTTTAAAAATTATAAAAAATTCCAAAAAATACAAAAATTAACAAAAAAATCTATTTTTTCTTTTTAGAAAATTTCTTTAGTCATAATTTACGTAGGAAAAATATAAAAACTTTCGTAGGGTTAATTTTTTAAACTTTTGACTTTTAAAGAACGGGTCTCGGGTACGAAACTTGACTTGACTCGTTTTTGGGTCAAACGACCTCCGTTTTCAGTCTAGTCTTTTTCATTCTTCATTATTAGTTCCCTAGAGTAGTTTAGAATAAAAATTATCTTTGTAGGGTTAATTTTGAAGATTTAGGGGTTTTTGACCCCTTGTTCTTGGATTCCGGCTCTCGTTTTTCATTTTAATTCATAATTTTTAGGTTTTTCTCAATCGTTTTTGTTTGTTATGTGATTAATCTAGCTTTTCTACTCTCTCCAAATCATAATCTCCCATTAAAACTCTAATTTTTCCGAACTGTATCGATTCTACTAGTCCAGCCTCGTTGGGGATAAACGACCCGGAACATTCTATACTACTTCCCGGTTTTATTGATTGTGTTTTTAGATTATATATTTTATATATATAATTAAATTATAGTTTGAAAAACATAAACCTATATTTGGCGCCCTGCTGGGGAGCTGTGATACCGATTATCGTTGCGTTTGCTAAGTTGTGTTTTTGAATCTGAGTTAATATAACATATAAAAAAATAAAAATAAACCCCAAAAAGTACAAAAATAGTTTATTTTCTTTAGTAATAAATTATCATTTAAAGAAAAACTAATAAAAAAATAAAACCAAAAATATAAAAAAACATTGTCTTTAATTAAAAATAAAATTCACAAATTGGTAAAAATACCAAAATATAATATTCTCAATGAGGTATTATCATAATAACTTCCGGTGAACCTTTTTGGTTCCCAACTCGAACAAAAGATTTAAAAACTTGCCTTTTGTGTCACTTGCGAGGTACGGTTCACCTTTTAAAAGATAAACAAACTATAAGAGGGGTATAAGGCGGTTGTTCCGAGGAACTACGACCAAAAGTGGAAAAAGGTTTTTAATAGCTTCGCGCTTTCCTATTCCTCCGCTCCTTTGTGCGTTTTTCTTTTAGAGAGTTACCGAGAAGCTTGTCGATATTAGTTTTTAGTTGACTTTATCGTTGTCCCGTTTATTTTTGTATATTAAAATAAATTGTGAATTTACTTTTGATAAACCAAAAAGAACAAAAAAATTAGTGTAAATTTTCTTTCTTAGTGTATGCACACTCGTTCCCAAACTCGTAATCTTCATAATCAACAACACCAGGCCCCACCTGTTGTTGAACAATTTAATCTTGAAGAACCAATTGAAAATCCAGATCCACTAGCTCCGATGGATGATAACCGGACTATGGCTCAGTTGCTTGAAGCACCCACCGCGGGTTACGAGGATGCCATCGTTGTGCCCGAAATCACCGCGGACAACTTTGAGCTCAAGCACGGTCTGCTTAACCTCGTTCAAACAAGCAATTCTTCTGTCATGAGAAAGAAGATCCTCAGCCCGACATCCGAATATTTCAACAAGAATCACATCAACTATGAGGATTTTTTTTTTTTTTCCCGAACGTTCCGGTAAGAGGTCGGTAAAGCATATGCTTTTCCCATTTTCCCTGAGGGGCAGCCCGGATTTGGCTTGAAAAAGAACCCCCTCGATCGATTCAAACATGGGATGATCTTGTTTCGAAATTCATCAACAAATTTTTCCCTCCTTCCAAAACAACGAATCTTCGGGAATGAAATCACGAGATTTCAACAAAGATTTAATGAGACGTTTTATGAAGCATGGGACCGATTTAACGATCTTCTTCGGGCATGTCCACATCATGGATTTTACATAATTTGTAGCACTCGATACATTCTATAATGACTTGAACTCTAACGATCCAAGATTTGTTAAATTCGCCGCGGGGGGCACATTTTGGATAAAAAATCCTTGTGATGCCTAAGAATCATTGAAAGCAAATCCATAGTTCGTAATTCACGCAACAAACCAGTTGTAGCCAAAGTGAGTTCGAGCTCTTCCACCCCGGAATCTCTTTAGAATGTGACTGAGTTTGAAGATATGGTGAAATCTTTACTCCTTGATAAGAAAAATCAATCTGCCCGCACCTACTCCTGACAAAGCCGGTTGAGGAAAGTTTGTTACTTGGCGGTGTGCTATTCCTACGCGAAGAAACTTGTCCAGCCACTTCGTGGCAATGTTTATCGAATAATATTCAAGATAGTCACTCAAGCAGCCGCAGCTAACTACACCAAGGAACACCGGTTATCGACCCCAATTACAAATCAAATTCGACCTCCCAGTTTTCCTCCCGTTCAAACAATCCTAAAGTTGCAAAATCAAGAAACAATCAGAATCGTTAACAACCAACCTGGGGAATTTCAATACTCTAAAGCTCCAGCTAACACACCCCCGTTCAGCAAGGGTCAAGTCTTTATCGAACCTCAGGTTGTTCAACCTCCTGCTTATCAACGCTCCGCCTAATCAAGTTCCAGCCCCTCAGATCAAGTGTATGATCAAAACGAAGATTTCCCGCCTACCGTAAAGGCTAATGATGCTGTGATGAGGAACATGCAAACTCAAGGTCAAAACATGCAAACCCAATTGAACAACTTGGCTACTTCAAATCAAAGGCTTGAAAGTATGCTAGGTAACTTTATCAAAATGAATACCGCCTCTACTTCGGGAACTCTCCCTAGTAACACCGTTACTAACCCGAAGGAGGATTTAAAGGGTATTACCACTCGAAGTGGTGTAGCTTACAAGGGACCCACGATTCCTATACTTCATCTTCTCCCAAAAAAAAAAAAATAAAGGTAGTAGAACGTGAGACCGAGGTCACAAAGGACACGATGCTTCCTACTAATAACGGAAGCACCGAAGACGTCCAACCTCTGGTTGTCCCTGTTGTCCATCATGAATCAATCTCTGAGCCCGTAAATGCTCCAGTTAGTGCTTCAAGGCCTAACCAAAAAGCATCAATTCCATTTCCTTCAAGAAGAAATGATGAAAGACGTCGTGAAAAAGCTAACGACCAAATTGAGAAATTCTACGAAATCTTTCGAGATTTGAGTTTTGAAATTAGCTTTACGGATGCCTTGATGCTTATGCCAAAATTCGCCTCGACTCTAAAAACCTTAATCGGAAACAAAGAAAAGTTTGAGTGTTTACATGGTTGGAGGGTTTAGGTGTTGTGTAGGTGTGCGATGCTGGCTGGCTAGAACCCCATTGAATGAGAATTGCTCAGCGGTCATCCTAAACAAGTTACCAAAGAAACTTGGAGACCCTGGCCGATTTCTTATTCCATGTGAATTCTCTGGGATTAATACATGCAACGCCTTGGCCGATCTTGGCGCAAGCATTAATCTTATGCCATATTCCGTCTGGAAAAATCTCTCTCTTCCCGAACTAACCCCGACTTGCATGACGCTTGAATTAGCGGACCGTTCAATCTCTGAACCAATCGGTATCGCTGAAGACTATGTAACGGTGGGAAAGTTCCAATTTCCAGCAGATTTTGTGGTCGTTGATTTTGAGCCAGACCCCCGAGTACCTTTGATTCTCGGGAGGAGTTTCTTAAAGACCAGTCATGCGCTTTAATCGAATAATACAAAGGTGAGATTACCCTTCGTGATGGCAAGAGGCCATTACATTCAACCTGGACCAGACTTACGAGAACACGGCTATTTCCAATCATATGACTGCAAACCGAATAAACTTCAATGATAGGCTTTGTGAAGAATAACTCCTCAAGAAGTTTCTTGGTTTGCTCAAATGTGATATCGATGGCAATCCACTCCTACTATGATCCAATCGTCTCTACAGCTTCCTCCAACTTTAACTCATTCGGGGACAGTGATTTTTCTCCTTTCGAATAAGCCGACTCTAATCTTGCTTATAGAGGATTTGATCCAACTTCACTCGAAGTTGAACCAACATATTATGACCCTTAAGGGAATACTTTCTCCTCGAAGCAATTCTCAATAGTGAACCACTACCACCTCTTCAAGGAAATTATTTTCCAGAAACTCGAAAAGATCTGAAAATTTGTGAAACAAACAATGAAAAATCTTCAGTTAATGAGCCCCCTGAGGTTGAACTCAAGGACTTGCCACCTCATTTAGAATATGCATTTTTAGAAGGTAACGACAAGTTGCCTATCATAATTGCAAAAGATTTAAAGAATGAGGAAAAGGGCAGCTCTAATCGAGGTTCTTAAGTCCCACAAGCGAGCCATCGCTTGGAAACTTTCGTGATACAATGGTATGACCCCAGAGTTTGTACCCACAAAATCTCATGGGAAGAGGGAACTAAGAACTAACGGTTACAGCATCAAGTCGGGTAATCCAAAAATCCATGACGTCATCAAGAAAGAAGTTGAAAAGCTTCTGACGCCGATGATTATCCGATCTCCTAACAGTCCCTAGGAGGAAGCCCGGTGCACTGTGTACCAAAAAAGGGTGGCATGACCGTCGTGAAAATGATGAAAATGATTTAATACCAACTCGATTGGTCACAGGGTGGAGAGTGTGCATTGACTATAGAAAGTTGCAATGAGCTACCGAAAGTACCATTTCCCACTTCCTACATTACCAAATTGCTCGAAAGACTCGCGGAAAGCCAATTTTATTGTTTCCTCGATGGCCTTTTTGGGTTAATTTCCAGATTCCCATAGATCCAAAGGACCAAGAAAAGACAACCTTTACTTGCCCATACAGAAAATTTGCCTATCGCCGCATGCCTTTTGGGCTATGTAATGCACCCGTCACGTTCCAACGATGTATGATGGCAATCTTCCATGACATGATCGAAAAAACGATGGCATTTGTTTATAAATCACACTTTCAAGTCTTCCGGGGATCTTTCGTCTACATGCCTATCCAATTTGGACAAAAGTTAAAACATGTGAAGACACCCAATTTGGGTCCTAAACTGGGAGAAAAGCTATTACATGGTAAAAGAAGGCTATTGTTCTTGGACATGACAAAAATCTCTAAATTCAGGATTAAGGTCGATCGAGCTAAATTGACGTTATCCGCCAAGCTCCCTCACCGACTACAAGTGAACGGTGTCCAAAGATTTTCTTGGCATGCCGTTTTTACCGACGTTATTCATACAAGACTTCCTCAAAAAATAGCCCCCCAATGACTCACCTGCCTGAAAAAAAAGACTCCATTTTTCTTCTCAAAAGAGTGTATCGAATCCTTTAATACACTTAAAAGAAAATTGACTGAGGCTCCGATTTTGATTCTCCGACTGGGACTTGCCCTTCGAACTAATGTGTGATGCAAGCGATTTTGCAATTGGGGCAGTCCTAGGGCAACGAAAAAACAAGCATTTCTAACCAATTCACTATGCCAGCAAAACCATGACTGAAGCTCAAGCACACTACACTACGACCAAAAAAGAATTACTTGCCGTAGTGTATGCTTTTGAGAAATTTCAGTCATATCTTGTTTTGTCAAAAAGCATAGTGTATACCGACCATTCTGCTATAAAAGTATATCTTCGCAAGATAGATGCTAAGCCAGAGACTGATGCGTGGATCCTTTTGCTCCAAGAATTCGATGTTTATCATCCGAGACAAAAAAGGAGCAGAAAATCGGCCGCCGATCATCTTTCCAGACTTGAGAACCCTCATCAAGATAAACTCGAGAAAAAGGAAATAACTAAAACATTTCCTCTCGAAACTCTTGGATCGGTTGTTCTTCGTGTTGATAGTACCCCGTGGTTTGCATATTTCGCAAACTACCATGCGGGGAATTTCATTGTTAAGGGAATGTCATCCCAACAGAAAAACAAGTTTTTCAAAGATGTCAAACACTACTTCTGGGATGACCCTTTTGTTCAAAATATGTGCGGATCAAATGATCGGCGGTGTGTGCACGGCAAAGAAGCTCTCGACATTCTCGAAGCTTGCCACAATGGACCCACCGGGGGACATCACGGTGCAAATCTCACTGCCCAAATGGGTCTTTGATGCCGATTTTTTTGGGCCTTCAATATACAAAGATCACACGAGTTGGTTTAAAAATTGTGACACGTGCCAACGACAAGGAAAAATTTCATCAAAAGGATGAGATGCCTAAATCCATCCAAGATTTGTAAAATCTTTGACTGTTTGGGCATCGATTTATGGACCGTTCCCATCTTCTAGAGGCAACAAATACATACCTCGGGCGGTCGATTACCTGTCAAAATGGGTTGAAGAAAGGCTGCGTCCCCACCACGACGCCCGATAGTTTGCAAATTTTCTAAATTCTCATTTGCCAGATTTGGTAATACCGTGCCATCATCAGTGAACGTGGAAACACATTTTGCAATACCAGTTTTTGCAAGGACCATGCTTAAATATGGAGTCACTCATCGTCTCTCCACCGCGTATCACCCCCAGACAAGTGGGCAGGTTGAAGTATCGAATCGTGGTTTAAAAAGAATTCTTGAAAGGACAGTGGGCGAAAATCGTGCCTCTTGGTCGGACAAACTGGATGACGCTCTCTGGGCCTTCCATACAGCATACAAAACACCCATCGGGTGTACTCCGAACAATCCTGTATATGGAGAAAGGCATGTCATCTACCGATTGAGTTGGAGCACAAAGCTTACTGGGCCCTTAAACATGCAAACTTTGATCTCAAAACCGCGGGTGATCAACGCAAAGTTCAACTCAATGAATTAAGTGAACTGCGTGATCAAGCCTATGAAAATTCTTTGATCTACAAAGAGAAAACTAAGAGGATTCATGACGCAAAGATCAAAAACGCGTTTTCAACCGTCGGTTGATCAAGTCCTTCCTCTTTAACTCAAGGTTTTGAAAAATTTATCTCACAAGTTGAAGTCCCGTTTGTCAGGACCATTTACCATGATCAAGTTTTCCCGTATGGCACCGGTTGAGTTATCCTAAAACTCCGGGCCAAACATCAAAAAATGGTATCGTCTCAATCACTACATTGGAGTGGATATCCCTGCTATGATATCCCTGACCTACCAAACCTTCCCAAGGCAACTAATTCAGGAATTGGTCAAGCTTAATGACCACTAAACAAGCGCATTGTGGAGGAACCCCATGCATATCCTATTATCATAGTATTATATGCTAAGCGTAGAAAATGAATAAGTGTTTTGTTGTTGTGAGGAGGCTTGCCTCTTTCCTTTTCCGTGTTTTGTGTTTTGTGTTGTATGTCTAAGATGTCCCGGATTTTTGAAGCCTCTCATGCTCGCAGTTTTGTCCTTCATTCAGAAGAGCTTCACATCCTCAGCTTCATTTGGGAATCCCGATATCCTAATCTTATCGACAGAACAATTTATCTTTTAAGCATAATTCATACACCTTAGGATTTACGGTCTCTGCTCGCCGCTTCGTAAACATTGAGGTAAATGGTTTCATTCTAGTATGGGGGGATCTTCGATTTGATTGTGCCTGCAGCCGTTGTTATCACGTAATCCCGTTTTTACAACCAAAATTTCAAAAAAATGAAAAAATTTAAAATTTTCAAAAATAAAATATGTGTTTTGTCACAATTTTGACTTTCCTGCTGGGTAGAATAAGAATAAATTTTGACTCGATCGAGCGTGTTGAGCTCTAGCTTGTTCCTTAACTTTTAGACTAAGCGTTCCGTAAAATATCGTCGAAGAACGAAAAATGATAGTGTTAATTATAGTTGGATGCTAAACAAGGATTATTTAGAAACCTTAAGAGCTCATGTGTGTAATTTTGTCCGCTCTTATCTCCCAAAAGAACCGTAACCTGATTAAATATACGTGCTACTATTTTGGGAAATTAACTTAAATCCAAAGTAATGTTTAAAGGTAAGTATATAGCAAAAACTTTAGACTTAGTTCAAATTTATACTTGAATTTTTCAAAAAGACGTTTTCCCTAGTTTAACTTTTAAAAAATAAAAAAAATAAATAAATAAAATAAAAATAAAAATAAAATGATGAAAAAAAATATGCAAAAATATAATAATTAATAAACTGAGGTTGAATAAAAGTTTCGCTGGTATCATTGCCGGCTCACAACCGGATGTTGGCAGCCTTCTAAATAAAGCCCATAGTAAAGAATAATATCCAGTGACTGATAAAAGTTTGTTGCATCTTGCCGGCTCACAACCGATGTTGCAGCCTTCTAAAAGGCCGAGGATTACAAACTGCGTAAATAGTTAATATTAAGTGTGAATAAAAGATCTCTTTTTGTTAAATTCAAATATGCTTTTGAACTTTGGCTATTATATTTTATAAGCTATGTATATACAGAAAACCTGAGAGTTTTTGAAACTTAAGGTCCGTGAGTCCCGATACTAGTCTCTGTGGGGTGTCAAAAGCCTGTCCTTAACTGCAAGGTTGGGATGTGCCAGAAGAAAAAAAGGGGGGGGTTAGAAAAGGGGGGGAGGGGGGGGGGGGTGGGGGTGGGGAAGAGGGAGGGGGGGGGGGGGGGGGAAGGGGGGGGGGAGGGGGGGTGGAGGGAAGAAAGAAGGGTAAAAAAAAAAGGGAGGGGGGGGGGGGGAAGAGGGGGGGTGGGGGGGGGGGGGGGGGGGAAGAGGGGAAGGGGTGGGGGTGGGGGGAAAGGGGTGGGAAAAAGGGGGGGGAAAAAAAAAAAAAAAGATAAGGGGGGGGGGGAGGGGGGGGGTGAAAGGGGGGGGGGGGGGGGGGGGGGGAAAAGGGGGGGGGGGGGGGGGGGGGGGGGGGGGGAGGGGGGGGGGGGAGGAAAGAAGGGGGGGGGAAGAAAAAAAGAAAGGACGTAAGTCGCTACAATGGGATGATCTCGCCTTCAAACTCTTAATTCTCGGGTGGAAAGAGAAACATAGAATTGTTGCAAAAATATCCATGTTTGAATACAAAATAGCACATACCCCTTAAGATATAAATATGGAGTGGAAAAAATACAATTTGCAAATATGAGTAGTGTTTGCATCTTAACTCATAATTAACGTGATTATCGTTTAAGCTTTGGTTTGAATAAGTGAAAAGTCGGAACGATTGAAATTTATCCCTTTTTGGGGCATTCTCGGATCGAAATGCATCTTGTTTCGATATCCCATATAAAGGTTATTAAATAACGAAGTCAAAACGATTCTAGTTAGATTTGATTTAATGAAAAATGACAAAAATTAAAAAAGATGTTAGGAATAGGTGTATAATGACAAAATGGTAAGACGGGGATTTTCAAACTCATGAGTCTTTATCATCTCGATGAAACCCTAGACTACTTTTCCAAGTTTATTAGTCGAGGGTGATTGAGATTCTAGTTTTTCTAAATGCTTACTTCATATCATGCGATGAGATACGAGCAATACCTTAGTAATGGGGGAATTAGTATGTGTTTAATAAAACCCATACCTAATTAACCTTTAAAAACAATTAAAATACCCAAAAACGGAGACCTTAAAATGCCAAACATACTGCTTGTTTTGGCTAATTGTGATGTGCAGTAACGGATAACAAGAAAAAGGACTAAAAATAAAGCCAAAAAGACAAACCGGAACACGAATGAAAGCGTGGAAAAGACAAAGTCAAGACAAAGCCCAAGTCTGAAAAAGTCAACCCCGACAAATCCAAAGTCAAAAAGTGAAGAAAAATAAGTTTAGGAACCAAAACTGCCAAGTCCCTATCTTATTTAAAGAAGGAAATAGAAAAATTCCTGAATAAGGACTCATCTGCCATTTTCGAAAGTTATAACTCACAAGGGCCATTTCAGCCATCCCTCAAAATATTTACTCACAGGACCATGGATTCATTAACAAGTATAACCTCAAGGTGGTTACTGCCTAAGTCCCCAAAACTATAACCCACAAGGACTAAAACTGCAAAGACAAGTATATCCATGAGGGACTATTTGTGTCAAAACCACAAACCTACACCCCCGTTTTGAATCACTGTACATCTTGACTACCCATATCCCGCCAAACCCATAAACCCATATCCTGTCTCTGTCAACCTCTTTGACTCCCCACAACACTCCCAAACCAAACACCATTAACTAAACCTCCACCCCCACATGGATTTGCCAAGCTGGCATCCAAAAATCCCTTAATCAAATCAAGGCTGTGATGCGATTCTTTGAGTGTGGCATCAAGAAAAAATGAAGGGTTCAAATTGAAAGTGTGTTTATATACTCCACACAAACACAAACAGCTGTTTGAGTGTCTACAAACTAGCCACACAAGTGAAGACACAAAGAAAAGTGGAAACCCTACACGACTTCTAATTTAAGCTTTGTAAGCCATTGTGGCAAAAAAAACAGTTTAGTTTTTAGTGTGTAGTTTTTTTTTAAAAAAGTTCAGTTTTAGTTTTCTAAGTTTTAAACTAGCTTTCATGTACTTGTGATTTTTAATGAAAATTGAGGTTTAAGTTTCAAATTGTGTTTCCAAGTTCTTGTTTCTTTTAAGCTCTTATATAAGCAATTTATAATCTGTCTTTAAACTTTGATACAAAGAACTTAAGAAAAATTAAAAGAAAAAAAAACAAAGGTTACTGTTTGATAGCCATGGATGAATGAGCAAACAAGGATGGCTCATTGGGTTGCTTAGTTTAGCTTATTTATAAGCTAGGGTAGGGATTAGAGCTTATTTAGGTTGACTTTACTCCTGTTTTGAGCAAGGAGTTAAGGTATGCCTTTTTAATTTTTCAGCTATTTTCACTGTTTGCTTATTAGCTTATTAAAGTGCTTATCTCTCTTTGCTTTTTTACTTCTTAGTTCTTATTATTGCATATGTAATACTTGTCTTCAGAAATTTGAGCTTAAATTAGTCTTGATAGTTTTAAAAATTCGATTTTAAAATATTAAGGGGTGTTTGGGATAGTAATGAAAACGGGTCAAAATGGGGTATGCAATGGGTTGAGTCACATAGCCAACTTTGGCTAGCTTTGTCATACTTGTGTGAGTCTGTTTCTCAAAAAAAATTTAACGTAATTTTTGTTTCTCAAGTTTCTCTTATCAGCCTAGGTGTTCTTCCTAGTAAAAACCTTTTTCATAAGCTCCTTTGATTAAACTGCTTAGAGTCAGCTTCTTTCTCCTATTTTTGAGTCATTCATAGTATCAAAGTGTTTTCTCCAAAGTGTCTTTTGTTTCCTTACTTTTAAACCAAAATCTGTCAAGAAATTTTTTTTTACAAGTTTTCCTTAAGTTTAAAAAGCCATTTTTTTAAATCTAAAAATCAGCAGGTAAATGTACATGTTAACCTAAGAATTCTTGAAAATAAGCTTATTACAAGCTGGTATTGATATGTTTTTAATTGGTTTTTGATTTTAAGCTTATTTGACAGCTTATTTTTAAGCTGTTATATAAGCCTTCCTTTTTTTTGCTAAGTTACCCTGGTGCTAGACCACTAACTTGCAGCCCTTTTTAGCTTAATTTAACTTAAAGACCTTAGGACCTTTTAGCTTATTTAGATTACCCCTAGGTCCAGCTATAAGCCCCAACAAGCTTAGACCTTAGGAAGCCCTTTTGATTGCTTATTTTTAAGCTCAAAGTAGGGACTTGACTGTTTTATTTAGCTTAGTATAAATAGCTTATTTTTGTGCCAGCTTATTTTGTGCTTTTTAATGCTTCTTGTGTCCTTAGTTTGCTATTAAGTGTGATAGTGTCCCCTAAGGGTTTTGCTTATTGTTCATGTACATTGCTTATTGAGTGCTAAAAGTCCATAGCAAAAAGCCACATAAGCCTTAACTTATTCTAAGCTTCTGACTAGTTAGTTTTTTTTCAGCTTATTTAGTTGCTAGATTTTAGTTCATACGTGCTTATTTAGGTTGGGATAGAAATCCCTTTCAGCTTATTTGTTCAAAAGTTAGCTTAGTAGTCTAAAAAGTCAAGAGAAAAAGCCTCATTTAAGCCTTAGCTAAATATAAGCTACTGTCCAAACAAAAAGCCCCTTTTTCAGCTTATTTATAAGCATTCTCAAAAGTCCTAGTTATGAACAAATGATTAAGACACAAGGAGCTTATCAATATGTGTAAAAAGTTTTGAAAAAAAGGGTAGATAAGGTAAAACCCGGGTGAAGCAAGACCGAACCCGGGACTCAACCCCAACACACCCTTTTAAAACCAACATCCATACCGCTGTAGCCCTTGGGACTTCTAACGTTAGGAGACCCAAGTGGTAATCTATTTAACCATGTCTAGCCCCCTTTAAGCTATAGCTCATTCGAGCTTATTTTTCGGCTATTTAATAAGTGCCGAATTCGTGCATCTTAATTACTTGGGTAGGATTTAGGTCTAGTATTTTAGGTAATTTTTCAGAATTTTTAAAAATAGCTTAGATATTTTTTATAATTTAATAGTAGTTAAAAGTTTTAAAAATTCTAAAAAATACAAAAATTATCAAAAAAATATTTTTTTTATAAAATTTTCTTTAGCATAATTTACGTAGGAAAAATAGAAAACTTCGTAGCAAATTTTTCAAACTTTTGATTTTTAAAGACGGTCTCGGTCGGAACTTGATTGACTCTTTTTTGGGTCAAACGACCTCCGTTTTCGTCTAGTCATTTTCATTTCTTCATTAATTAGTTCCACTAGAGTAGTTAAGAAGTAAAAATTTTCTTTGTAGGGTTAATTTTGAAGCATTTTAGGTTTTTGGACCCCTTGTTCGGGATCCTGCTCTCGTTTTTCAGTTTAATTTCATAATTTTTAGTTTTTTCTCAATCGTTGTTTGTTTGTTATTGATTAATCTAGCTTTCTACTCTCATATTTTCCGTTAAAGCATTTATTTGATCTATTACAAGTACACAACCAAACACCTCACGAAATAGGAAGATGAAAACACTCAAATCACTCAACTAATCTATGTGGTAACATGTAACTAATTCGCTCAATTGCTCGGTCGTGACGAGTATTCTATCATAAGCTTGGCAAGGATACACATCTCCACCGCTAAAGCTAAGGAGTAACAAGTTTATAAAGGTAAATATGGGTTTGTATGATAAGGCTTAGGGTTGATTACTCTAACTAATCTTTATCGATACCAATATTCCAGGAGGGCGACAAAGACCACACATACACACCCGTAACGATGGGATAGACACATGTGACTGCTCACTCCCACCTCGAATAATCTAAAGAGTAGGAATAGTAGAGTAATATAGGGTATGGATCTTCTAACTTTCACCAATAGTAATAAACCAACAAGGCAGCTGAGACATGCATACATGGCCGTAACGACAGAATAGACATGCACGCTCGATCACATCCTCATTCACGTAAAACCCATGGTTAATGATTAGGAAAGGGAAATAAATTGTTGTTAAATAAAAATTATGAAACAAATAGACTAAGTCTAAAATACAAGTTGCTAGACACTTTTTCTCGACCGTTACCATGATAAAGACACAACTTTACAACGTCTTGATCATAGATCAAAAACAACAACCTAAGTTGGCGTTCCCGTAATGGTCAACTTTCCAAACATCCCATACTTTACATACTTTACAAGGCAAGTGGCGATATCTTTCACTTTATACAATACTCTACATCGTCGATTTGTATCAACGAATAATCGATCCTTCATGTAATTCCTTCGGTAGTTGCGAAACGATTATCTTCAAACTTTCCTTCTCTTTTTTGTTGTGATTTTTCTAATTTTTTCGATTTTTTTAAACAGATCATAATAATTCCGGATAATTCCTTTGATAATTCTTCATTCTTCGGACGTACCATTAATTGCGATGGTAGTAAAAATACATGAGTTTTGACTATAATATACATTCCCATTTGCGATGTGCAAATTTCTTCCAACCGTACCAAAATAGACACAAGACTCGGGAAATACAAACTTTACACTTTAAGGAACTAGCAACTATAGAATAAACTTAATCTAACAGGGTAGGCTAAGGTGTAAAGGTGCAACGAAACAAATAATTGGTGTAGTTCCTAAAGGATTGGCTCTATGGGTTGTTCTAGGGGTATCTTACTCTTAAAGTGAGAGTAAACAAAGGGTTTATACGGGGGTTAACTAACCAGTGTAGTTAGTTAATAAGCAACATGTAAAGGCGATTTGGGTGTAATCCTAAAATTTACCAATTTAAACAAGTTACTCCATCTAAATCCATAGTACTTATCACTGCGGTCTCGAATAGATATACCAAGCCAAGTTCTAAAGTCTACTACATCACCGGCACACTCATATTTTGTGGAATTTGGATAAACATTTGGAAACGGATAGGTTAAATCCTCACAATATCTAACAAGGGTTATTGTGTGCGGGTTATGTAACAAGTAATTTCACAAAAGTATGCTTGAAAAAAAATTAATTTGAGCATAATTTAAGCATTTTAGTGTGAAAATTAGGACAAGTAAACATTCTAATTCCATCCCCCACTTGAAGTATACAACGTCCTCGTTGTATAGATAAAACATTAAATACGGGAATTAATAAGAATTAGAATGAGAAACTCCTCTGATATTTGCTCGGTAGATTCTCCATGTTGAGTTTATTAGCAAGATTGTGTTGAACAGCCGACTTGAAGTTTCAAGACTCCAGCACTTTAAGATCTCCAGATTTGTAAATTCTCCACCAATATTCGTGAATATTTCTTTGCTTCCAAGGTCCTGTATAAAACATAGGAAAAAACATGTATTCCTATCTTGGTACCTACGGTTAATTTAAACTAAACTAAACAAACTAAATACGGGACAGTCTAGTGAATACGCCGTATCATGTGCATGAATACGTCGTATTTCCAGAAAAACTGATACAATAATGTTTTTTTAAAGTGCATAAAAAGTAAAGACTGACGTCCAGACAATCAATACGTATAGGTATGGAAAAGCGATACGCCGTAGATGAATGTCTGGGAAGACATACTCGATAAAATTAAATAACATTTCGGGTTGTCTCCCGGGAAGCACTTTTGTTTACAGCGAAGTCTTTAAGTTAGAATTTTCTTCATCTTCTCTTCATTCCATCTCATGCACGCTAATGTGCCCGCGTGTGAGCCATTCTTCCATCTTCGCATCTCGAATGTAATCGGGTCCTAAATTTAATACTCCTTTATAGAACCCCTTAAGCTTTTGGTATGGATGCGAGATTCCATTCATCTTATCCTCTTCACTTACCTTCAGTAATGGTGGGATCTTGTTGCATTTCTCATTAGTGTGGTATTTAAACCTCGGATGTGATCGCATCATTTGGTAAGTTACTTCATCATCACCATTGTAAAGGGTAAATATTCCTTTGAACCTTTTTGTTTTAATTCTAACTTCTCTTAAAAATGGTTCACCAAAAATAACATCGCCCATTCCTTCATCACGATAATCATCCATATTTTCTAAAACTGCAAAATTCGTCATCACAGAAAAAGTTCCAACAAAGATAGGTATGTTCATTAAGGTTCCTACAACATTATTCCTATTGTACACCATCTTTTCTTTTATTATAGAATTATGAAACTTTTTGGACATCACATTGACATACAACAATGGGAAAAAGTTAGTGTGAAAACCTAATAAAATCGTTAGATCATTTAAGCTCAGGTTGTTTAGACCTTTATCTAGGATAATATCAATGTTCATAAGTTATAAAAACAAAGCGGGATAAGAACAAAGATATTCAACAAGGTTTCTTCATTAATAACCAAACGTTCTTCATAGCCCCAATTCTAGATGATCAATTCTAGAACGGTTACTCTAACTAATAACAGGAATCATATATTCTTGAGGCTAAAATAAACAAACAAACCCTAGGCGTCTACATTAGAGAACTCACGCCTAGAACACACACACACTTTTCTTTTAGTCGACTCTCATTGAGAACACACACTTTTCTGGATACCTAAAACCTATAACTTGTATCACTTTATATACTAGAGGTAATAGGTTTTACAAAGAGATAAACATAAATCTTTTAAATATTTAACTTGATCTTTTGTTATCTTCTTTCTTCATAAGGAGATCTTTTGATATCTTTATAATTTGATATCTTTGACTACATCTTCTATAATTCTCCACCAGCTTGTAGAATTCTTGAATGACGATTTTAGTCCTTTAGTTTCATCTTGTTTGTCTTATCAACTCAAATATAATTCCCAACAATCTTCCCCTAGTTGATAATGAAAAAACCAAATAAGCACAAACTTCCCCTGAAGTTAATATACGAATAAAACTTTTGCCGCCTTAAGCTACCAAGAGATCTACAAGTTTGCAATCATCAAATCTTCTTCCCCTTTTTTCAATATCAAATAGGAGACTAAAGTATGCAACTTTGATCTTCACAACTACGAACCAATATTATACTTCCAGTCCAAGTATTCCAATGACCCAAATTTCCCTCCATTACGCACCTTAAGAAATATGAACTTGAGCAGTAAAACTAAACTAGCAGTAGTAACAAAGGCTAGTAGTAGAAAAAACCTTACCTCGATGTAGCATATAAATGGTTAAACCACTTTAACATTAAGCTATCCCCTAAAACCCATATTCTTACCATCTCTTGAATCACGAACTCTGTAGGCTCTATGTAGTAAGTACTGATGAAGAAACTGAGTATAACCAATTTGATAAAGAAGTAGAATATCACAAGACTGTGTCTTATGTCCTTGCACTATCCACGTTATGTCGAACTTATAAAAATAAATCTGTAAATATAAGTAGAACCCGCAACCTTTTGACAAAAACCTCACTTCTAGAGACAACACGTACTAGTGATAAGCAAATGTGAGCATTGACACCATAAGAAAAATCACACACCTTTTACTAAATTTTGACAGAGTCTTTTCGACACATCATTGTAAGCACTAACAAGGTTATCTCTTAAAGTGTAATAACACCCACTTTAAGATATGATAAGAACATGCATATGTGAAACTCAACTACAACATCAAATAAGCAATATTCAATTGTCTTCGTAATCACATCTTCAAAGAAATCCAAAACGAGCCATTTTCTTCAATAATCAATTCTGTCCGAGATCTAAATGTGTGTGTCTTCCGATATCGAATAGAGCTAGCAGTATTAAATCCATAAATCCCAAGCAGTATTAACTAAACTGATTTTTAATGCTAGCAGTACTAAATATCTTTGTATAATGCTAGCAGCATAAGCTATCTTCAAAAATAAGACTAGCAGTATGAACTTTCCTTTTGGAAGCATTAACCTTTTATTCGAATCCAACAATAGTAACTGCTTATAAACCTAGCAGTACTAAAACATACCTGGCAGTATTAACTTGTAAACTTGAGCAGTACTCACAAACCAACAATAGAAACTTCTAACTTACTACTGTTCTTCAAACGTGACAACATTAACTTATACCTTGAGAGCGAGCAGCACTAAGATCATTGGTAGTATTAACATACGAGTAGTACTAATAATCACGAATAGTATTAATACCTTATCAATATCAGCCGCTTTAAGTATTTATGGGAACCGAATATAAATCCTAAAGATTAGGACTTGCTTATCATAACAGCTCCCAAAAATATATTAATTACAAATTAGCTACCAAATATACAGGAGGTTATTATGTGAGTCAATCACAATCCCTAAAAATCTGCAAACCAAACCTGTATCCTGCCAAAAACCACGCATCCATATTCCATATCATGTTGCTTTCCAAAATCTTCTTAATACAAACGCATCTCTCTTCTAGAAACACGAACCAGAAACACAACCTTGAAACCTTAAGCTTAAAAACCTGCTGTCATAAATACATGCCCATCTGCTGCTTCTTTTCATCGCTAGCAGTATTAACTCACTTCATTTACCCTGGCAGTAGTAATACTCAAAACTAGCAGTACTAATGAATGCAAGCAGTACTAAGTTGTTAACGACCAGTACTAACTTGTACTTGCCAAAACCATCACAAGGAGTATCAAAACCTTCGCCTTAAACGAACATCAAACTGCTAAGGATACCTTTTTTTTAAGTATCCAGACGACACTTGTATAGCGTTACAAACTATTGCTAAACTGTCACAAATTAGCATTCTTAACTCCAAACTTCAAAGCAGAAACACGACACCTTTTTCATCATAAACTCGACCATAATAACACCTTGTAAGAATCCTTAGCTCGAAGTCACGAGGCTCTAATACTAATGTGAAAAACCTAATAAAACGTTTAGAATCGTTTAAAGCTCAGGTTGTTTAGAACCTTTATCTAGATAATATCAATTTATAATTTATAAAAACAAAGCGAAATAAGAACAAAGATATTCAACAAGGTTTTCTTCATTAATAACCAAACGTTCTTCATAGCCCTAATTCTAGATGATCAATTCTAGAACGGTTACTCTAACTAATAACAGGAATCATAGATTCTTGAGGCTAAAACAAACAAACCCTAGGCGTCCACATTAGAGAACTCACGCCTAGAACACACACACACTTTTCTTTTAGTCGACTCTCATTGAGAACACACACTTTTCTGGATACATAAAACCTATAACCTGTATCTCTTTATATACTAGAGATAATAGGTTTTACAAAGAGATAAACATAAATCTTTTAAATATTTAATTGATCTTTTGTTATCTTATTTCTTCATAAGGAGATCTTTTGATATCTTTATAATTTGATATCTTTGAAAAAATCTTCAATAATTCTCCATCAGCTTGTAGAATTCTTGAATGACGATTTTAGTCCTTTAGTTTCATTCTTGTGTTTTTTTTCCTTATCACTCAAATATAATTCCCAACAGTTAGTGTGAGTAAATTCAAATCCTATCATGCAAGAAAACTTTAAGTTGTGAGCACAATCTGTATGGATCTTCTTATCATAGTCACAATAACTAGGGTAATCATCAATTCCAACATTAAGTTCATCATCCCTAGTTCTAAATTTCTCAATTACCTCACCTTCCTCAATGGTGGGCATCAAATCATCTCCTGTGATTTCTCCTAGCTTAAAATGTTTTCATTTAAATCATTTAATTCAATGTAGTCTTCCAAGAAAGGGTTTAATGATCTATTTAACACTAAAGTCTCTCCTATTAGCCTAACTTCTAAATCAAGATCCATTCTTTTTCTCACACTTAGCATGTAGACCCTCTTAAATTAAAAACTACTAGCTGGTTTAAACACTTGGGAAAAAATCCATGTTTTCCCCGACTCCTTAAAGTAATCTTCTTTTGTAAACATTCAATCTTACACGTGTGTAGACAAAAATGGTCTTCCAAGGATCAAGGGCACTTTGATATCCACTCGGTAGCAATATCTAGAATTTATAAAAACTATACGGGAAAGTAAATTTAACCAATTCCTACTAGTTAAACGATTTCACTATTCCTTTTTGGATATGTCACTCGAGTCTTGTCCTCCAATTCAACTGTCAATTTAGTGTGAGCTAATTCGCCTAATCCTAAGTTAAGGTAGGTCGAGAGAGGCATAACACTAACGCTAGCTCCTAAGTCAGCAATGGCGTTATCAAAGCATACATGATTAATAAAGCAAGGTAAAGTGAAACTCCTTGGGTCTTTCTCCTTTCTGGGTATGGATTGTGAAGCTTCAGAGTAAGCATCCAAGAATTGTAGTCCATATGATCCCTTATTTTCTTCACAGTAGTAACCATTTAAACGACTTGAAAACGGAATTGTCGTTTTTCTTGTTCTGTTTCTGTCCAGTGGATATGACGTATTGGGATGATCTAATACGGCGTATCAGGCATGAATCAGTTTCAATAGTAGTTGAAATCGACTTGACTTGATCTCTTGGGTTTATTTCAGTGGAGCTAGGTACACTTCCAAATCTTCTTTCCTGTAGTACCTTGCTCATTTGCCTGATTTGGATTTTCAAAGTTTTAATATATGCTCCTTGGTTACGAATGGCAACGTTTGTCGAAGCTCGGATTTCATTAATCAAATTGGAGTTTTCCTCGTGTCTCTTTGTTGAATCTCCTATAAATTTGCTCAGGGTATCTTCCATTGATTGCCTTCATTCTTGGTATGAAGGATTTGGGTTGTTCCTTAGATAGAATCCTGGAGCTGTTCTTGAAAAGGTCCACAAAATTACATGTTGTAAGTTGCTTCGAGGGTTTTCCCTTCTTATTTTAGTGGGCAATCTTTGATGTAATGGGGTCCTTTGCGTTGTTCACATCCTACTTGAGCAACATAAACTTTTTCATTTACCTTTTTGATTTCTCTTCCAAGGTTGTTCAGTTATGCTTGTATTGCTGCTAATCCATCAAAAGTTTCAGTACTTCTCACTCTTGATGTTCCATTGTGCCATTTTTGAGAGTATTCAGCCATTTCTTGGATGGCTATTTTTGCGTCAACAGCAGTCTTTGATGGTATGGCACCTCTTGAATCAAGAATTTGTCGAGTTGGAACATCCAATCCATTATAGAACAAGACTACCTCCTGCATCTCCGTTAAATAGTGTTGAGGACACTTCATTAAGAGCTCTTTAAATCGTTCCCAAGCTTGATAGAGGTTTTCGTCCGACTCTTGTTGAAAGTTGTTGATTTCCTCCATTTTCTTTGCAGTACGAGCAGGTGGGCAATATTTGCTTAGAAACTTATTCTTCAGATCTTCCCAGGTTGTAATCGAACCAGTTGGTTTGTTTCTTAGCCATCGACTTACGGCTCCGGTAAGGGACATAGGGAATGCTCTAAGCATCACTTGGTCTATAGTAATATTTGGAATGTGGAATAAATCCACGATCTCAAAAACTTTCTCAATGTGTTCGTTCGCATCTTCGTGATCCGAACCGCTGAAGGTGTTAGTTCGTAGTTCCTTGAGAAATTGGCCCTTTAGTTCAAAGTTATCCTTGTCTTCAATTTTAGGCCTAACAACCCCCGATCCATAGTCAGCTCGGGTCTTGCTCATGTATTGTTCCATAGTTTCTGCCATTGTTTTCGCTTCTTCTTCCTCTGAGTTTTCATGGTCAGAAAATAAATTAAAATCAGGCGATCTCAACTCGTCAAGACTTAATGTCTTGAAGTGTCTCCTAGATGATCGAAATTCTCGTTCTGGATCTTTGTAAGGTGTAAATAATTCGTTTGTTGAACTCCTTGTCATGCACTACCTGAAACAAGGGATAAACAATCAGTACAATTTGCTCTGAAGTACATCACAAGACATCACACATGGTGAGATTCGATACGGGATATAACCACTATAAATAGTAAATAAGATTTATAAGGAAAATACAATAGAACATGTTTTGCCAGAACGAGTAAATAACAATAAAGACTAACACGCGAGAGAATCAAAGTAAGCTTTCATATCATAACAAAGCTTCATAGTTGGTTATAATCAATCCCATAGCGGGGTACTTGATTTACAATTTATTTTCTACTACTAACATCTAGACCTAACCATCAGTCTAATGTCCTACATAAGCATGATACTATCAAACTAACAGTGGAATCCCAAATGCCTCTCAACAAGTGACTCCAACCTCCTAAGTCTCCTCCGAGTATCATCACGGTCCTGACGAATCTGACGAAACTCCTCCTGAGAAAGTGCCATGTGACGACAAAGTGATGTGTCGTTGTGTGGTGTTTATTTATGATAGTTTAAGTTTTAAATTTATATATTGCCGACTTAACCAAAAACAACACTTTAACGGTCAGTGTACCCGGTCGATGGTAGATTCGTGGTAGGTAGGGTGTTGAACACTTGAAGCGAGGTTAAATCTCTCAATTTATTTATATTTTAGTTATCTAATCTAAGTTAATTATAATCTAAGTCAAACCTATGCTAATCCTATGTTAGTACTAATCCAAATTCTAACAGGTAAAAAGGGGTGTTTCAGCCTGAGAGACTGGCATGGGTTTGTTTGGTGACTACAATCAATTCAAGACACTTTAACCCAGGCAAGAAAATTAATAGAAGATAAAAGAGCGGTCAAGAATTATGATAGAAAACTGTATAACCATTATTAATATGATTAGAATGTTGGTTTGTTTATTAAGTGCAATGATTTCTTCTCTCGAGGTGGCATATCATTCTTAAGACTTAGGCGGGACTTCTTCCTAAGACCTAGACACATTAATTATGTCACAATTAAAGCATCCGTATAAAGCATCCTTATTTGCTGATTATAATCTATCTTAGGGATTAAAGCAATGGTGATCTTCTTAAACCCTAGCTCATAGAGACTTTACCCACTTACCGCTTAACGGCTATTTATACTCTAGTAGTCCACTTGTCCAACTATCCAATGGAATCAGTACATTTTTGTTGAATTATCTAGGTTCACCTTCTAGTCAACACGTTCAATAAACCATTGGCAATATCCAATTAACTAGTTAAGCCCGAAGCGTATCCTAGACACATATTTAGCATGACAATATTTGTGATCCTATGATTCTAGATGTATAAATCACTATATGGAGAGCTATCCCAGACTCTAGATTACTTGGTCCGTATCACTAGATCCAGTTGAATGATAGGTCGCATACAAAAGCACGTAAACAAGTATAAATTGATAAACATAAACAAGCATTCAACGATAAATCAAGAAATCGAGATAAACAAATACTAAACATTCAGATCTTCATAATAATGGCTAATACCCGAAGGTATTAGCCTTCAAACGTCATAATAAATACAAGAGCAATTATTTAGCCAATGTAAACTAACCGAGTTAACGAATGATACCAAAAACTGAACGATTACTAAAGTATATGGAATTACACGTTGTCTTCTATGGATTGGAATGCATTGCAAGACCTCTTCTGCTCTTTTTCTCTTCTAAAAATTGACTTTTATGGTTTAGGTATCGAGAATATGATTTAGCACCCTTAAAACTCGTTTTTGAGTTTTGTATTTATAGGGTCTGGAAGTCGATTCGATACGGCATATCCAAGGAATTGGATACGGCGTATTAGGGGTTTCTTAGAGTAGGGGCCACGTTTGATATCTTCCAGAATATTCACATACTATATCTTCAATACGGCGTATTGACTTCTTCTGGATACGGCGTATTGATCTTCTTTCCTTTGTGGTCTTTGGTGAGTGCAAGAACGGATACGCCGTATCTTCCTTGATAGATACGGCGTATTGGTCTTCAGAATAGTAATCTTCAAAATATCTTCATTTAAGCTCCAAAATGCACGCTTTTTGCTAATATTCACCAAGTACTCCGTAATTACTGCAACTCTCAAATATAAACGATTAAGTAACAATTCTTTGCAATAATGATATAAAATGGGTTAAATACATGGGATAAATGATGCTATAAAATAGATGTTATTTGATGTCATCAAATATCCCCCACTTGAATCCAACTTGTCCTCAAGTAGCCTTTAGAAGTCTATAAAAATGTATCCCTAAGGATATTTTTTGTTAAAGCATTTATTTGATCTATTACGAGTACACAACCAAACACCTCACGAAATAGGAAGATGAAAACACTCAAAGCACTCAACTAATCTATGTGGTAACATGTAGCTAATATCTCTTTAAATTGCAAATGCACGGTCGTGACACGTATTCTATATCATAAGCTATAGGCAAGGATAACACAACTCGCCACCGCTAAAGGCTAAAGGAATAACAAGTTAATAAAGGCAAAATATGGGTTTTGTATGAGAAGGCGAAGGTTGATTACTCTAACTAATCTTTATCGATACCAAAAATATTCCAGGTGCGACAAAGACACACATACACACACGATACGACGAGATAGAATACATGTGATGCTCATCCCCACCTCGAATAAGCTAAAGAGTAGGACTAGTAGATTAATATAGGGTGTGAATCTTCTAACTTTCACCAACAGTAATAAACCAACAAGGAAGCTAAGACATGCATACATGGCCGTAACGACAGAATAGACATGCATGCTCGATCACATCCTCATTCGCGTAAAACCCATGGTTAATGATTAGGAAAGGGAATTAAATTGTTGTTAAATAAAAATTACGAAACAAATAGATAAAGTCTAAACTACAAGTTGCTAGACACTTTTTCCCGACCGTTATCATGATAAAGACACAACTATTTACAACGTCTTGATCATAGATAAAAAACAACAACCTAAGTTGACGTTCCCGTAACGGTCAACTTCCCAAACATCCCATACTTTACAAGGCAAGTGGCGATATATTCCACTTTATACAATACTCTACATCGTCGATTTGTATCAATGGATAATTGATCCTTCGTGTAATTCCTTCGGTAGTTGCGAAACGATTATCTTCAAACTTTCCTTCTCTTTTTTGTTGCTATTTTTCTAATTTTTTCGATTTTTTAACACTATACTACGAAACTCGGTGTAGTTTCACCATCTTCACAATCATAATAATTCCGGATAATTCCTTCGATAATTCCTTCATTCTTCGGACGTATCATTAATTGCGATGGTAGTAAAAATACGTGAGTTTTGACTATAATATACATTCCCATTTGCAATGTGCAGATTTCTTCCAACCGTACCAAAATAGACACAAGACTCGGGAAATACAAACTTTACACTTTAAGCAACTAGCAACTGTAAAATAAACTTAATCTAACAGGGTAGGCTAAGGTGTAAAGGTGTAACGAAACAAATAATTGGTGTAGTTCCTAAAGGATTGGCTTTACGGGTTGTTCTAGGGGTATCTTACTCTTAAAATGAGAGTAAACAAAGGGTTTATATAAGGGTTAACTAACCAGTGTAGTTAGTTAATAAGCAACATGTAAAGGCGATTTGGGTGTAATCCTAAAATTTACCAGTTTAAACAAGTTACTCCATTTAAATCCATAGTACTCATTATTGCGGTCTCGAATAGATATACCAAGCCAAGTTCTAAAGTCTACTACATCACCGGCACACTCATATTTTGTGGAACTTGGGTAAACATTTGGAAACGGATAGGTTAAATCCTCATAATATCTAACAAGGGTTATTGTGTGCGGGTTATGTATCAAGTAATTTCACAAAAGCATGCTTGATTTTTTTTGACCATAATTTAAGCATTTTAGTGTGAAAAATAGGACAAGTAAACATTATATTTTCATCCCCTCACTTGAATTATACAACGTCCTTGTTGTATATATAAAACTTTAAATACGGGAATGAAAAAGAATTAGAATGAGAAACTCCCCTGATTTTTGCTCAGTAGATTCTCCATGTTGAGTTTATTAGCAAGATTGTGTTGAACAGCCGCCTTGAAGTTTCAAGACTCCAACACTTCAAGATCTTCCAGATTTGTAAATCCTCCACCAATATTCGTCGATATTTCTTTGCTTCCAAGGTCCTGTATAAAACATAGGAAAAAAATATGTATTCCTATTTTGGTACCTACGGTTAATTTAAACTAAACTAAACAAACTAAATACGGGTCAGTCTGGTGAATACGCCGTATCATGTGCATGAATACGCCGTATTGCCAGAATTGACAATAATGTTTTTAAAGTGCATAAAAAGTAAAGACTGATAACTTCCAGATAATCAATATGCCGTATGGTATGGAGCGGATACGCCGTATTGATGTATGAGAAGACATACTCGATAAAATTAAATAACATTTCGGGTTGTCTCTCGGGAAGCACTTTTGTTTACAGTGAAGTCTTTAAGTTAGACTTTTCTTCATCTTCTCTTCATTCCATCTCATGCACGCTAATGTGCCCGCGTGTGAGCCATTCTACCATCTTCACATCTCGAATGTAATCGGGTCCTAAATTTAATACTTCTTTGTAGAACCCCTTTAGCTTTTGGTACGGATGCGAGATTCCATTTATCTTATCCTCTTCACTTACCTTCAGTAATGGTGGGATCTTGTTGCATTGCTTATTAGTGTGATATTTAAATCTCGGATGTGATCGCACCATTTGGTAAGTTACTTCATTATTACCATTGTAAATGGTAATCATCCCTTCGAACCGTTTTGTTTTAACTCCAACTTATCTTAAAAATGGTTCGCCAAAAATAACATTGCCCATTCCTTCATCACGATAATCATCCATATTTTCTAAAACTGCAAAATCCGTCATTACATAAAAAGTTCCAACAAAGATAGGTATGTTCATTAAGGCTCCTACAACATTATTCCCTTTGTACATCATCTTTTCTTTTATTATAGAATTATGAAACTTTTTGGACATCACATTGACATACAATAATGGGAAAAGTTAGCGTGTGTAAATTCAAATCCTATCATGCAAGAAAACTTTAAGTTGTGAGCACAATCTATATGGATCTTCTTATCATAGTCACAAATACTAGGGTAATCATTAATTCCAACATTAAGTTCATCATCCCTAGTTCTAAATTCCTCAATTACCCTACCTTCCTCAATGGTAGGCATCAAATCATTTCCTTGATTTCTCCTAAGCTTAAATGGTTCACTTAGATCATTTAATTTAATGTAATCCTCCAAGAAAGGGTCTAATGATCTATTCAACACCAAAGTCTCTCCCATTAGCCTAGCTTCTAAATTAAGTTCCATTCTTTCTCTCAAACTTAGCATGTACACCCTCTTAATTAAACTAATAGTAGGTTTAATACTTGTGAAAACAATCCTTTCTTCCCATACCCTTAAAGTAATCTTTCTTTTGTAAACATCAATCTTAGCACGGGCGATAGACAAAATGATCTTCAGAGGATCAAAGGCACTTTGATATCCTCGGGCTTATCTAGAATTATAAAGTCTACTGGGAAAGTAAATTTACCAATTCCTACTAGTACGTTTTTAGCTATTCCTTTTGGATATTTCACTGTCCTATCTGCTAATTCAACTGTCAACTTAGTGTGAGCTATTTCGCCTAATCCTAAGTTTAGGTAGGTCGAGAGAGGTATAACACTAACGCTAGCTCCTAAATCAACAAGGGCATTATTGAAGCAAATGTTATTAATAAAGCAAGGTAAAGTGAAACTCCCTAGGTCTTTCTCCTTTTGAGGTATGGATCGTAAAGCTTCAGAGTAAGCTTCTGAGAATTGTGGTCCATATGATCCATTCTTTTCTTCACAGTAGTAACCATTCAAACGACTTGGAAATGGAATCTTCGTTTGTCTCGTCTCGTACATCAGTATACGGCTCTGTCTAGTAGATACAGCATATTGGGAAGATCTAATACGGCATATCGGGCATGAATCAACTTCAAAAGTAGTTGAAATCGACTTGACTTGATCTCTCGGGTTCACTTTAGTAGAGCTAGGTAGACTTCTAAATCCTCTTTCCTATAGTACCTTGCTCATTTGCTTGATTTAGATTTCCAAAGTTTTAATAGATGCTCTTTGGTTACGAATGGCAGCATCTGTTGAAGCTCGAATTTCTTTAATTAAATTGGAGTTTTCTTCGTGTCTCTTTGCTGATTCACTCATGAATTTGCTCAGTGTATCTTCCATAGATTGCCTTCGTTCTTGGTACGAAGGATTCACATTGTTCCTTTGATACAATCCCAGAGCTGTTGCTCTATATCCCCCTCCTTGAAAAGGTCTACCAAATTGCGTGTTGTAAGCTTCTTTTAGGGTTTTCTCTTCTTTTAGTGGGCAATCTTTGGTGTAGTGGGTTCCTTTGCATTGTTCACATCCTACTTGAGCAACATAAACTTTTTCATTTACCTTTTTGATTTCTCTTCCAAGGTTGTTCAGTTGTGCTTGTATTCCTGCTAATCTATCAGAAGTTTTAATACTTCTGACTCTTGATGTTCTATTGTTCCATTTTTGAAAGTATTCAGCCATTTCTTGGATGGCTGTTTTTGCGTCAGTGACAGCCTTTGATGGTATGGCACCTCTTGAATCAAGAATTTGTCGAGTTGGAACATCCAATCCATTATAGAATAAGACTACCTCCTACATCTCCGTTAAATAGTGTTGATGACACTTCATCAAGAGATCTTTAAATCGTTCCCAAGCTTGATAGAGGTTTTCATTCGGCTCTTGTTTAAAGTTGTTGATTTCCTCCATTTTCTTTGCAGTACGAGCATGTGGGCAATATTTTCTTAGAAACTTAATCTTCAAATCTTCCCAGCTTGTAATCGAACCAGTTGGTTTGTTTCATAGCCATCGACTTGCAGCTATGGTAAGGGACATGAAGAAGGCTCTAAGCATCCACAATCTCAAGAACTTTCTCAATATGTTCATTTGCATCTTCGTGATCCGAACTGCTGAAGGTGTTAGTTCGTAGTTCCTTGAGAAATTGGCCCTTTAGTTCAAAGTTATCCTTGTCTATAATTTTAGGCCTAACAACCCCCGATCCATAGTCAGCTCGGGTCTTGCTCATGTACTGTTCCTCCGAGTTTTCTAGATCAGAAAATAAGTTGAAATCGGGCGATCTCAACTCGTCAAGACTTAATGTCTTGAAGTGTCTCCTAGATGATCAAAATTCTCGTTCCTAAATTCTAGGTAAGGTTGTAAATATTTTTGTTTGATTGAACTCCTTGTCATGCGACTACCTGAAAACAAAGGAGGAAACAATCAGTAGGATTTGCTGATAAAAAAGAAAGATGGAAATTTTTTAGGCCGGAATCATAAAATATGAAACAAAGATCCTTTTACTGTTCCATGATTATCAGAACACGCCGTATCTAATGGAAGTGGATACGCCGTATTAATCAGTTGAATGAATATGCTGTATTAGACAGAAAATTGGATACGTCGTATCTGATGGTAGTGGATACGTCGTATTCAGTTATCGACCAGAACAGTTTATTAGCAAACCCCCCACAAGTAAATTAAACACACAATTATACAAGCAAACAATTAAACTAACAAATATACAGAATATACAAGAATATACACTAATCTAATTAACACTACTCCTAAGGGTTAGATCTAATGTTAATAACCAAAATATAAAATAAAAATCAGATTAATTTTCACTCCCCGGCAACGGCGTCAAAAACTTATGTGTCATTGTATTTGGTGTTTATTTATGATAGTTTCACAGTATTAAATTTATATTTTTGCGTACATACCAAAAACACACTGTTAAACGGGTATGTACCCGGTCGTTGGAAGAATTCGTGGTAGTTAGGGTGTCGAACACTTGAACGAGTTAAAATCTATAATTTATATTTTTTTTGGTTATCTAATCTAATTTAATTCTAATGCTAAGGTCAAACCTATGCTAAACCATGTTAGTAACTAAATCCTAATTCTAACAGGTAAAAAGAGGTTGGTTCTTTTTAACTTGAGAAGACACGAGACTGGTTGTATGGATCGCATTTTAATCAATTCAAACAACTTTAACCACTTCAAGCAATAACAAATAGATAAAAGAGCTTCGAGCCTGAACACAGATAAAAACTGTATTAACCATTATAATCTGATTAGAACGTTGGTTTTGCGATATTAATTAAGTGCAATGATATTCTTCCTCTCGAGGTGGCATATCATTCCTTAAGACTATTAGGCTCGCGACTTACTTCCTAAGACCTTGTTTGGCATGCCATTACTGAATAGATCTAAACCTTTAGTGCTAGAAAAGGTGTTTGTTACATTTAGATAAGATTCAAAGAAAAATTCATTAAAAGCAAACACTGATGAAACACATTGGATATACACACTGGTATGAAACACAAAAGATCTTCTATCAAACTCACACTTTATATTATAACTCGAATCTGCCTTGATTACAAACTATGAGTGCTAATTGATCTCTATATATCTGTATCTATTAACTATGCCTAGGGTTCCTTTTATACACCAAGGAAACCCTAATGGCTTACAAAACGTGTGAGGAGATAATGCATCCTTTTCCTAATTTAACTCAAGCATATCTCTAACAGCACTAACGATTATATGCTAGCAGCACTAACTTACCACTAAGACTACTAACTATACTAGCATTCAACTAACAATGTACTAACAGTACTAACTATACACAAACAGTTACTAAAGACTTAGTACTATTTTTCTACATCTTTCTCAACAGTCACTAAATCTTCACTAGCAGCACCATGTTGAACCAACAGCAGTAAGTGAGTAAAGTCTTCACAACCCAACAACCACCCCTAAGACATGAAGTTTACTGTGTCAACATTCCTGTTTCTTCATCTGGACTTGTTGAAACACCAGAGGATGTATCCAAACACTTTCAACCATTTAAATTTCAACTTTGATTAGCTTCCAGTCTTTTAGCAACACATCAAAAATACCATAAGTTGGGCTTATGAATTATTATGTTAAACTACCAGCCATAAAAAGATTTAATATTTCTTTACCAGTAGCCCGTTTTGCCCTGAATACCAATGCTTCATTGCTATGAACAATGTGCACTGATAACCAATATAGTTTTTAGTAAACAACCACTATCAACGGATGTTGAGATGATACTTTACCAAGATCCTTTTACTTTGGACTTATCCAACTCATAACTGAGAATCAAGGTGAGTTGAGACCCATATAGTATTAAGCAAAGCTATCAGCTGTAAACGGATTTGAAGAGTCTAACCAAAAGCCGTTGCCTTCTTGACTAGGTCCAGTTCTTGATGTTATTAGACATTGTGAACTTATGAACCATTTGTTTGTGTTGGTCAAAAACCAACACTCAAAGATTCTTTCTCACTCCCATCCTTCACCTGACAGATCATCAGTCAATCTCACTCCACATCCTATCAAGAGTATCCCTTAAATGGAATACCTTCTTTCTGCACAGCAAGTGAATTTCAGATCCCAGCTTCTAATAGCTAAGAATGAAAAACCACAGATTTTCATAGAAGTCCAACTACCTATAAAAATCATTTTCCTCATGATTCTTCCAAATATAATCATCTGCATTTCTTCAAACATAATCCATAAGTCTCCCCAATAAGAACTAAAGATCATTCCTTCAGGAGTGTTGTTTGAAAATCTCTGGCATCCACTAAACTATGTAGCTCAATAAAGTCCAAATCGAATACAATCGTTAAACAATTTTAGTGACAGTCTGATATGAACTGAAGCTTCCGTTTGTCTCTAAACACGTTGTAAAAGTCATTAGGTACTACATATCTATCATTATGATATAATCAGATACCCATTTAACAATAGTATACCTCATGCCAAGAACAGACATAATCATCTCTTCATCTACCATACAAGTAACTATCTTTAGAGAAGCTCTTAGTTGTTCCTCTTCTTCAAGATCAGAATCAGTATTTTGCCTTTTAGAATTCTTAGTAGCTTTCATCTTCAGTCTCTTACCTGATCTTTTGCGGATGTTCTCTTTACGTCCTTCCTACTTAACTTCAACCTTAGTGCTTTCAGGTTCTTCAGGAACCTCTTCCTCATCCATACCAGCTGCTTTCTTGTTGCATCTTATCAATCATCTTTCTCTCTCTCAGACCCAATAGAGCACATAAATCGCATCTCTTTCTGTTCCATGATGGGTAAGGAGCCTGAATCTCTTCAAAGCTTTTTTGTTTAACTGATTAAGTGTCTATATTAACCTGTATGTTTAAGATAGTTCAACATAAGACTCCTCAGTTGTGGTTCTTGTTGGAGGTTTGTATTTCTAACAGCAGCAAGCGTCTTTCTTTCGCAGAAACATTCCTCCTCTTTTCAAAAGAATTCTTGCTAATAGCTTTACCTTTCCTTCTATTGATCATCTCTCTCTCTCTCCTATTTGTAGTCTGCATCTAACTCTTCACTATCATTTGGGCTTAAAGGATGTACTCGTAAAGCTTAAAAGCATTATTTCTGCATTCTTTTTTTAATTCGTAATTAGTACTGTATAGATATCAAAGCATTACTTACAAGACACGTTTTCGGTTCTAAAATGTATAACATTTATTACCAAACATCAATACAATAATATCTCATTGTTTCTAAAATAAACTCGGTATCTTTCTGTTCATTTATATCATTTACTGTATTACGTTATTTTGTTTAGTGTATTGTAATGAAGTAGAATATACATTGTGATACAGTAGATTATACACTCTGATGCAGTAGAATAACATAGTGATGCACTAGAGTGTTACTGTGATGCACCAATATGATAACATTGAGAAGTAGCAGTATGTATAAAATTGTGTTGCAGTAAATTAACATTTTGATGCAGTAGAGTGATGCAGTATAGTAACATTGTGATTTAGTAGTATGATATCATTGTGATGCGGTAGTATGATAGACTTGTGATGCAGTAAAACAATATTTTTATGAAGTAGAACAATATTGTGATACATTATGATACACTAGCTATATAATACATTGTAATACAGTATATTATCAAAATATGATGCAATAGATATATGCATTGTGATGTTGTAGATTTATAACATTGAATTATAGTAGAAATATACATTTTTGTACTGTGTAGATATTAAAAGATTAATTGTAAGACAAGTTTTCGGTTGTAAAAAGTATAACATTTATTGCCAAACATCAATCAAATAGCATATATCATTGTTCATTAATATCTTTAATATTTTTTTGGTCATATTTAATGCATCATAGTTACTGCATCATGGTGTTATTGTTTAGTGCATCATGATGTAGTAAAACAACAATGTGATGCAGTAGATTTATACATTGTGATGCAATAGTTTTATATACATTTTGATGCAGTAACATATACACTGTGATGCAGTAAAATATAACTTGTAATGTAGTAAAATAATAGACAGATGTAGTAAAGTATTATTTTAATACAACATTATGATAACATTGGGAAGCAACAAAATGTATGACATTGTGATGCGGTAAAGTAACATTGTGATGCAGTAGAGTAACATAGTAATGTAGTAAAATTAAATTTTGATTCAGTAGTATGATAACACTGTGATGATGTAGTATGATGACGTTCAGATGCACTAGAACGATATTAGGATGCAATATAATAATAAATTTTTGTGTATTGTGATGCAGTAGCATTTACATAGTAATTTAGTATCTTATAGATTATAATTCAGTAGCTTATACATTATAATGCATTAGATTATACATCGTGATGAAGTAAAGTAATTTAGTACAATAACATGGTAATCCAGTAATATTAGATATAAAACTTAAAAAAATCACCCTGAGATTTATCAACAATGATGTAATAGCTTTATACATTTGTGATAACTGGCATTTTTAGTGCATCATACTTATTAATCTAGTGCATTACACTACATAGATTATAAGTCTATGTCTGCATAGTTCTAAGGTTATACATTCTTTGAATAAACATGGGTTCTGTTTTGATGTATGTTACAACCTGACGCAGTTGATTTATTCTTGTAATGCACTAGTAACAATAATGCTCTGTTTTTTCAGGTTGGATCTGTAATGTGTAATAAGAGAGATTTCAAAAGATGTATATGTGATATAGTATGCATCGATAACTTGATAACTACAAGTAGTTAAAAGATATGTTTGAGATGAGAAAAGATGGATCCCAACATTACCTATGTGTACGAGCATCATGGCACGCCTGATGCTTTATAATTATTGGTGCATTCAAGATTGAGCTTGCAGAGTGAAGTAAAAGATTATACACTGTGATGTAGTAAAATTTACAATCTGATGCAGTAAAGTATACAATTTAATGTAGTAAAATTCACACTATGATGCAATAAAATATACAATTTAATGCAGTAAAATTTACACTATGATGCAGTAAAGTATACAATTTTAATGCAATTAAATTTAAAATGTGATGTAGTAAGATGTACAAATTAATGTAGTAAAATTTACAATGTGATGCAGTAAAATATGCAATTTAATGCAGTAAAATTTACACTGTGATGCAGTAGAATGTACAATTTAATGCAGTAAATCTTACACTATGATGCAGTAAAATTTACATAGTGATGCAGTAAAATATATAATTTAATGTAGTAAAATTTACACTGTGATAAATTAAAATATACATTTAAATACAGTAAATTTTACACTATGATGCAGTGAAATTTAATTAATGATGCAGTAAAATATATAATTTAATGCAGTAAAATTTACAATGTGATGCACTAAAATATACAATTTAATGCAGTAAATTTTACACCGTGATGCAGTAAAATTTACATAGTGATGCAGTAAAATATACAATTTAATACAGTAAAATTTACAATGTGATGCGATAAAATATAGAAGTTAATGCTGTAAAATTTACACTGTGATGCAGTAAAATATAGAATTTAATGCAGTAAAATTTAATATTTGATGCAGTAAAATATACAATTTCATGCAGTAAAATTTACATTGTGATGCATTAAAATATATAATTTTATACACTAAAATTTACAGTGTGATGCATTAAAACTTTCAACGTGATGCAGTATTTAGTACCAAAATTAGATAATAAATTTATTTAAATATTTTTTTAAAAGTAAAATGTATTAAATAAAATGAAAGTTATTTATAAGAAAAAAGAAAAAGAAATTTGTAGTATGATTTGTACTATTGCATCATGGTGGTATATAGTTACCTTTGTAAATTGTAATTTTACTGCAATTAATTGTATATTTTACTGCATCACATTATAAATTTTACTGCATTTAATTATACTAGTTGGTTACCCGCGCATAGCGGCGGCAATAAAAAATTTACTAACTCAATTTTTTACGTAATTTCCTACCCACTTCGTTAATTTCGGTTTCACAACTGTAGGTGTCGTTGGGGTTTCCCGTAACTTTCCCGCAACACCATTATTAACATCATCATTCTGCATGTTAAAAAGACAACACTCTCTCGAAAGTATATAGTTTTAACTATCAAGTTTATATTGAATTAAGATTAAAGTTGTAAAAAAATTATTAATTCATCATAAAATAAAACCCAGTAAAATGTAAATAATTTATTTTTTTTATAAAAAATATATCAATTGGTTGTTGATTAAAGAGCAATAAAATTTTAAAAAATATAGTGAAATTAGATCAAATAAAAATTAAATAGATAAAAAGATATTTCAATTTGAAAATAAAGGTGATTTTTTAATCAAAAGGTGACACATGTCACTTTATGATGTGATTTCTTAAAATGAGATGGATGGTCAAGATTGCACCTCCTTATCTTAATTTTTAAATGCTTTATATAATAGTATAGATATTTTATTGCATTACTATATAAATTTTACTGCATCACATTATTAAATTATATATTTTACTGCATCAAATTGTATATTTTACTGCATTAAATTGTATATTTTACTGCATCACATTGTAAATTTTACTACATTAATTTGTATATCTTACTACATCACATTGTAAATTTAACTGCATTAAAATTGTATACTTTACTGCATTATAGTGTAAATTTTACTGCATTAAATTGTATATTTTACTGCATCACTATGTAAATTTTACTGCATCACAGTATAAAATTTACTGCATTAAATTGTATATTTTACTGCATCGCAGTGTAAATTTTACTGCATTAAATTATATATTTTTCTGTATCATATTATAAATTTTACTATATTAAATTGTATATTTTACTGCATCACAGTGTAAAATCCACTGCATTAAATTGTATATTTTACTGCATCACATTTAAATTTATGCATCACAGTCTAAATTTTACTGCATTAAATATCTATTTAGTAGCATCACATTATAAATTTTACTGCATTGAATTGTAATTTACTGCATCAAATTGTAAATTTTACTACATTAAATTATATATTTTACTGCATCATAGTCTACATTTTACTGCGTTCAATTGTATATTTTACTACAGTATACATTTTACTGTATTAAATTATATATTTTATTGTATCACATTGTAAATTTTATTGCATTAAATTATATATTTTACTGCATAATATTATAAATTTTACTGCATCATTGTGTAAAATATACTGCACTAAATTGTGTATTTTACTGCATCTCAGTATAAATTTTACTGCATTAAATATTTATTTTACGGCATCACATTTTAAAGTTTACTACATTAAATTGTATATTTTACTACATCATATTGTAAATTTTACTGCATTAAATTGTATATTTTAATGCATCACAGTGTAAATTTTATAGCATTACTTTATATATTTTACTAGCATCACATTGTAAATTTTATTGCATTACATTGTATATTTTACTGCATTAAATTATATATTTTACTGCATCACAGTCTACATTTTACTGCATTAAATTGTATATTTTACTATATCACATTGTAAATTTTATTGCATTAAATTATATATTTTACTGCACCATATTGTAAATTTTACTGCATCACAGTGTAAAATTTACTGCATTAAATTGTGTATTGCATCTCAGTGAAAATTTTATTGCATTAAATTGTATATTTTACGGCATCACATTATAAATTTTACTACATTAAATTGTATATTTTACTACATCTTATTGTAAATTTTACTACATCACAGCGTAAATTTTACTGCATTATATTTTGTATTTTACTGCATCACAGTATAAATTTTATTGTATTAAATTGTATATTTTATTGCATCACATTGTAAATTTTATTGCATTAAATTGTATATTTTACTGCATCACTATGTAATTTTACTGCATCACAGTGTAAAATTCACTGCATTAAATTATATATTTGACTTCATAAATTTTTATCGCATTAAATTGTATATTTTACTGCATCATATTTTAAATTAGACTACATTAAATTGTAAATTTTATTTCATTAAATTGTATTTTTTATTGCATCACAATGTAAATTTTACTGCATTAAATTGTATATTTTACTGCATCGCATTGTAAATTTTACTGCATTAGCTTCAATATTTTACTGCATTACATTGTAAATTTTATTGCATTAAATTGTGTATTTTACTACATCACAATGTAAATTTTACTGCATCGAATTGAAAATTTTACTGTATTAAATTTTATATTTTACTGCATCACAGTGGTAATTTTACTGCATTAACTTCTCTATTTTACTCCATCACATTGTAAATTTTACTGCATTAACTTCTATATTTTACTGCATTAAATTATATATTTTACTGCATCACTATGTAGAGTTTACTGTATCACAATGTAAATTTTACTGCATTAAATTGTATATTTTACTGCAACACATTATAAATTTTACTGCATTAGAATTATATATTTTACTGCATCACATTGTAAATTTTACTACATTAAATTATATATTTTTCTACATCACATTATAAATTTTTCTGTATTAAATTGTAAGTTTTACCGCATCAAATTGTAAATTTTACTACATCAAATTGTATATTTTACTGGATCACAGTGTAAATTTTATTGCATTAAATTGTATATTTTGGTGCATCACATTGTAAATTTTACTACATTAAATTGTTTATTTTACAGCTTTAAATTATATATTTTAATGCATCACAGTGTAAATGTTACTGCATTAAATTTTATATTTTACTAGCATCACATTGTAAATTTTATTGCATAAATTGTATATTAGACTGCATCAAATTGTAATTTTTACTGCATTAAATTTTACTGCATCATAATGTAAAATTTACTGCATTAAATTATGTATTTTACTGTATCTTAGTGTAAATTTTACTGCATTAAATTGTATATTTTACGACATCACATTATAAATTTTACTACATTAAATTGTATATTTTACTAGATCACATTGTAAATTTTACATTAAATTGTATAATGTAATGCATCACAGTGTAAATTTTACTGCATTAAATTGTATATTTTACTAGCATCACATTGTAAATTTTACTGTATTAAATTGTATATCTTACTGCATCAAATTATAAATTTTACTGCATTAAATTGTATATTTTACTGCATCACAATGTATATTTTACTGCATTAAATTGTATATTTTACTGCATCACGGTATACATTTTACAATTGTAAATTTTATTGCATTAAATTGTATATTTTGCTGCATCACATTGTAAATTTTACTGCATCTCAATGTAAATTTTCCTTTTGAGTATAAACTTTACCAAACTACAATACAATAATATCCAATTTTGTTTATGAAATATACTATGTATCTTTTCTGATCATTTTTAAATTCTGCATTTGTTAATTTAGTTTAGTGTATTGTGATGCAGTAGCATTTACATTGTAATGCAGTATCTTATACATTATGATTCGGTAGCTTATACATTGTAATGCAGTAGTTTATAGATTATGATGAAGTAAAGTATTTAGTACAACAACATATTGATCTAGTAATATTAGATATAAAACTTTAAAAGACACCCTCATGTTTATCAGCAATGATGTTATAGCTTTATACATTTGTGATGCAATAACAAGGTATAAGAATTACAAGTATCAAGACCCCTCGAATAAGAATTACAACAGACCATAAGATCAGTAAACCAAAATGTGCAGCAAACCACAAGCTCAGAAGTAAAATAGACAGCAATATTGAAAAAAAATCATAATCTTCCAAGCATCACCAGAAGTAAAATAGCCATCGGTGTGAAATGACAGCCAATCTTTATGTACATGAAACGCAACGAAGAAAGCCTGATAATAGCCATAAGAAGCTCAAAACACCACCACATGCACTAGAATGTGACGTTTCTTAAGCAACTTCAATCCTTGCTAGCCTTGATTTATATAGTGATTTAGTATACCTGAACATTAGGTTCAACCTATTGTATCATGAGAACAGAACTCAAAAATAAAGGAGTGTTTGGATTGTTTATTTATATGCTGAATAAACTGCTCGTGAACTATTTTACTTTCACCATCAAATAAGGAGATCATCACAAACAGTTTTATTCCAACCAAAATATATTTAAAGGGATCTATATGATGTATCAAAAATTCAAAATTCAATATCAAATACCCTCTATTATATGTCTGCATCATAGTAAATAAAAGAACAAACTCTCATATGCTCTTGATAATGTTTCTGTTTTCTATGTTTAAAAATAGTATATGGAAAGAAATTTAGTGCATAGAAGTCTACTGATACACCTGTTAAAAATTAAAAACAATAACAAAGAACGACAACAACAGAAACAACAATAACAACATCTAATCCGGCTATGATTAGCAATTAACAATCTTGGTGGGTGGAGTCTTACTAGAAAAATGGCGGACATTGGTAGAATTTGTAACTGGAAAAAAACGTATAGGAAGAAAAATACACTTTTCGTCAACTAAAATGCTCTGCGCGTAAACTAACCTAGACTCATATGCCACACACAAGTACCTATCTGCATCACTTCATGAAAAAAACTACAACAATAAGACACAAACATACACTTTTCGACAACCAAGACGTTGTTCGCGTAAATAACCTAAACTCATACGCTAGAGACAAGTCCCCACTGCATTAATTCATAAAACCCAACTTCATCGATATCACACAAACACTTTACAAAAACTAAAAACCTTTGCACGTAACCTAACCTAGACTAATACCCCACATATAAATTCCTACTGCATTAATTCATAAAACCAACTGCATCGATAGCACACACATACACATACCATTCATGGTATATAATACATGAATTTGCAAACAAACCTATATGCATTTAAATATACAACACTTTAAAAAAACACTCAAACAACTATATCGCCCAATTATAATCCAACACAGTTGAACGAGAGAAGACTTGTAATTTTTAGAGATTACATACCACTTAAATGAGGTAACTGCTCCAGCTTGCTAGCTTGCTGAAACGTCTCCAAATATAATCAAAATGTCTTTGAACATCTGGCTGGTGTCATCTCATTCTTTATCACTCTCCGACTCCCCTGTATATAAAATCGTTACTAGTAACATCGCCAATTAATTATAACTTATATCGTAATATACATTCTTATTGTTCAAACTATGAATATAGATCTAATCAGACCCAAACCCTTTTCACTTGTTACCTAAACCACCCCCCTTATTAAATAATGCAAATGCAGCGTAGCAAGTAAAATTAGGAAGTTAAAAACTTACAAAAAGTAGAGTAGAGACTGCTACGCATTTGAGGAACGTTGATTCAAATGTAACTGTGCGTCTATGTGTTTAACAACCCGAATTTAAGATCAATAATTCATCCCGAGCGTTATCTTATTCTCTGAAAATTTTAGAAAATTATTTATAATGTTTTGGTTGATATTATTAAAAATCGTCGTTTTAATTATTTACGAATCGTTCTTAGGATATTTATCCGATTTAGCGTTTGAGAAATTGATAATTTCATGTTTTAGCCCCGAGAGCTTAATTATTTTGAATTTTGTATTTTTCATCTTTTTTCGTGCTTTTAGTCAAAACCGCGTCAAAATAGTGTTTTTACAAATTTTAATATCCTAACTACGTGTTTTAAAAAAACTATTTTGGAATAAATGTTTTAGAAAAAAAAATAAAAAAATAAAAGTTATAAACATAACATATAAACCAAACACCATTTTTAATTGTTTTAGGCTCCATCAAAACTAGAAACCAAACACCCTCTTATTTAATTTTACTCCTACTAAACATATAAAACCAAACACTCCCCCTTGTTGACCCCAACAATAATCATAAACCAAACACCCTCCTTAGAACTTAATTAGACATGTTTGACTATTATATAAAGCCTTGACCCCCCATAAAAATCCATAAATTCAGTTATAAAAATAACACACTGTCTCTTCTCCTCTCATACTGTTCGACACACAGTAAACCCAAATCACCATCACCACCAAATTTTTTCCAATTAACTCCCAATCAACCTTAAATCAATCATAAATCAACCCCAAATCATTCCCCAACAACAAATAACCACCATGCATGATTTATTTTCAAAGTTCTTGATTTTTTGATTTTTGATTTTAAAGGGTTTTGATCTAATTAAGTGAAATTGGTGTTATAAGGGTTTGATTTTAGAAAGTTTTGGGTATATTAAAAAGTTTGATTGTTTTGGTTTAGCCTTGGTGGATTCGGCAGCCAACACACACCCATCTAAGGGTTGTATTTGATCACTTTCCTTCTTCCTTTTAGT
>BQNB010022990.1:48963-62338 GCA_026074375.1 Tanacetum coccineum | reverse complement strand
AATTATATAAATAAAATGCAACACATTTGTTTTAACCATCTTTTGATTTCTTTTATAAAATCATAATAAGTTCATGAAAAATTTATTTAGATTTATTCTTATACTAAAAAAAAAAAATTATTTGCATTATTAACCAAGGTGGTTATATTGCTTAAAAAAATGATTGATATAAGGTTATGAGAGAAAGTTTCCTTGGGTAAAAATCAGCTTTTGGTACAAAGGTTCTTAATCTTTTAATTAATGGGTCGTGGTACGTAGTATTATTCATTGGGTGTTTCTAGCATCGTTGATGCGTTTGTTAGGTCTGAGGTTCGTTCGTTATGTTGATGTTTATATTCGGTTGTTTCTTCTTTTGGGGTTGTGTGATTTTGAGTCCATACCAATTGGTGCATATGAAGTTTGGTGTTTCTTCATGGCATGGTGCTAGAGTTGGTGTTCAGACGTATCTTCTAGATGGTGCGATTGATGGTGGCGAAGCGAATGGGATTATTCGCGACCCTAAGTTGGAATTAGAGAGTTCTCGTTTTACTTTTGAAACCCCTTAGTTATGAGAAAGTTGATGTAGTCGTAGAATGGAATTTCGCATGAAATTAGTACAAAGAGCAATGCCGATTTGCGAAGGCTCGTATCGTTTGACGTCTTTGGAAAGGCAAGAGTTGTTGGAAGGATTATAGAAGCAACAAGGTAAAGGTTCATTCGACTAGTAACTCATGGTGGGAAGCGTCTATATTGTCTGATGAGAAGAAAGGTGGGCAGTTTAGGATGTATATAGAGTAGTTGAGAGGAGTGAAATGGAAATTTTTGTTTAGGTTGTCACCAAAGGAGGGTGCACAAGGATGACGTAGCTAAGACTATTTTTAGGACGCGCAATGGACACGTTGAAGTTTACGGCTATGCCTTTTGGATTAACCAATGCACCAGCGGTTTTCATGGAGTTAATGAACCGGGTGTGCATGGCCGTATATAGACAAGCTAGTTAATGTATATACACCAAAGACATTTAACTCTACCAAAGAGCTAAGGAGAGTAGAGTGCACTGAGATGATCGTTAAGCTGCTAAGGAAAGAGAAGTTGTAGTAAAGATCTTCAATAAGGTTGAAGCGGAGCAAAGAGGAAGCTATCAAGATGTGGAAGGAATAAATGGGTAATGAGCCGACCTTACGCCCCTCACGCTACCAGGAAGGAGCGGACGATTTCATAGCTGTCATATTATGACGCGCGAGGCAAGGAATTGGAGCCTGCTCAGACATAGAGAGGAGGTGATTGCTTATCCGTCGCGACATACTAAGAAGAAATTTATGAAGGATTGCACGATTAATGTTTTGAAATCCGCGTGGTGGTTTTTCCCTACAATGCTAGAGGCGTTAAGTGAACGAGACATAAAGAGTGATCTATACGGATCATGAATGTCTCCAACACACTTTCAATCGGAGGGATTGAATATGAGGCAGAGTCGATGGATGAAGTTATTTAGTGAGTACCGTTTTCGAGGCCACAGTACATTGGGAAGGCAATGTTAGATGTTGGTACGAGAGTAGGAAGAAGGTGTGATCTAAGAATGAGTTCGAGATAGATATGCGCGATCGATCTATGTTTGAGACAAGGGTGTGTGGTATAAAGATAAGATGTCCAAAGCAAAGCCGCGTTCAAACGTTAAGATGTTGGTAGCTTGGACAACAGAGGTGAAAAGAGGATGGAGGGTGGTTATATTGGTTAGGAAAGGTTCAGACTCCTTTGAGGATGTAAAGACCTTGGTAGTAAAGGGGGGTATATGACAAAGTAATCTATCATCTGAGCGGTACGATGTTGTGTGGTTTTAAGTTAACTAATTGATGGTTGAGTATTAAGGGGGGGGGGGGGGGGAGGGGTTTTCTTTAGGATTGTGTACAACCTGAGTTACCCGAGTAGAAGTGGGAAATGATAACTAAGGATATTGTTGTCAAGTTACCAAGTGTGAGTAGTGGATACAATGTGAATTTGGTATAGTCAATGGACTGACTAAGTCACCTCATTCCTAGCTATGCTTAGGACAAGTATGGTAGATTTTAAAAGTAATTGGAATACTCACTATGTGAGATGAGTTTTTCCCTAAGGTGGGGATTATCATTTGAGTATGGATGTGCTTCATTTGAAACATAGTATGGAAAGGAATGTAGGTTATCATTTTATGGGCCGTAACTGGAGATGTTGAGTTGAATGGATCGAATTTGGTACAAGAAACAACCAACAAGATAGTGGTAATACAAGAAAGGCTTGAGGCAACCAAATTATCGAAAGTGTTAGCTTGGTAGTAGTGGGAAACTTTTGCATTAATATTGATAGGTTATGGAGGGTAGAAGGTCTCACCTTGGAGAAGTGTAGTACGAAAGACAAGTTAGAACCGAGTTATGTAGAACCATTTGAGATCCTTGGATGGATTGGGCCTATAGTTCGGTTGAGAATTTTTGTCTTATAAACTGAGTATCCACACTTGTTCGTTGAGCAAGGAATCATTGGGAGTTTTAGTTGAAGTTGGGTACGTAAGGTTTCTTGTAGACCTTAGTATGCCCTTAGATGTGTTTGTGATTTTGGATTAAAGTTATTTTATGAATAAACTCGAAGTCGAGCCGATTCTTTAAAAACGTTGGGCTTTGTAACAACTTATAACTTGGTTTCAAGACAGTTCTTGTTTGATGAGTTGCGAGACCGGGTTGTAAATGACGTTGTTACACAACTTAAGGTTTTTAACGAGTTTCCTTGATGACGGGCGAGGTTCAGGTAGTCGGATGTTTCTTTTCGTGTGGAGTTGTTGTGTTGCTAATTGCACCCTTGCGAGGGTAAGCAAAGTCATTAGCAGTTGGATTCTGATTGTAGAAGTTGGATGTGATTATGGTTGACAAGACTCTTTGTTTTGTCAAGGAACCGTTAAGTTTGTGGACCTAGAGGTCATGAGTTAAAGCATAATATGATAGTATTAGCGAAAGTTCGTGGGGATTCGAAGCGTGGTCCTGAGTTTACTTGGGAACGCAAGGATCAAATGAGGTCTAAGTGTCCTCAGTTGTTTGTCGATAGTGCTAATGCCTCGAGTAGTTAAATCTCGGGACGAGATTTTCTCAAGGTGGGGATAATGTAACAACCATGACTTGAGCAGGTTAGTCAAACCGTTAGTGTTGACTATTGTGTCTGTTGCAATGTATGGTTTAGGTGATTCTATGTGTTTATGTGTGCTTCTATGTGTTTATGAGGTATTGGTAATCAATCTTTGGAGTATGATCATCTCAATGAGATTGGATTGATGGTTGGGTTCATTTCGTTCACTTTTGAGTGACGAGGAAATGATTATTGAGATTTTAGCGTTTTTATGATTAATGTGTAAATATATACGTATACGTATTTTGTGTTAGTTATCTAAGATAGGTTTAGCGTTTAAGTGTTATATTAAGAAAATGTAAAATTTCTATTTTTAGAAAGTTAGGTTTGAAATGTAAAAGTTATTTTTAGAAATATAGTGTGTTGCGTTTAAGTAAAAAGGTTTAGTCAAATAAATAGAGGTTTTTATAAAAAATTAAGGAAACAAGGGTTAATATGTAAATATTAATTAAATAAAAAAATATATATATAATAGGATATTCGGCCGAGTAATGGGAAGGAAAAAAAAAGGAATTTGTGTTAGATACAAATTAGTATTTTAGGCATTATCTAATTAGTTTTGTAGCCTATATATATAAAACCAAATCCCTCACCCCCCATGCAATTTTTTTTTTTTTTTTTTTTTTTTTTTTTTTTTTTTTTTTTTTTTTTTTTTTTTTTTTTTTTTTTTTTTTTTTTTTTTTTTTTTTTTTTTTTTATTTTTTTTTTTTTTTTTTTTTTTTTTTTTTTTTTTTTGTTTTTTTTTTTTTTTTTTTTTTTTGTTTTTTTGTTTTTTTTTTTTTTTTTTTTTTGTTTTTATTTGTTTTTTTTTTTTTTTTTTTTTTTTTTTTTTTTTTTTTTTTTTTTTTTTGTTTTTTTTTTTTTTTTTTTTTTATTTTTTTTTTTTTTTTTTTTTTTTTTTTTTTTTTTTTTTTATTTTTTTTTTTTTTTTTTTATTTTTTTTTTTTTTATTTTTTTTTTTTTTTTTTTTTTTTTTTTTTTTTCCAAAAATTAGAAGAAAAAAAAAGAAAAAAAAGAAAAAAAGAAATAAATAAAAAAAAATAATTAAAATACTAATCCTAATCCTAATCTAAAACCTAGTTAGACTTAAACTAAAATTCTACCTAGGTGCCTATAAATACTAAACCTAGAATCCCTAATCCCCCCATACCCAAGTGACCGGCCATAAGGAGAAAAAAAAGAGAAGACGAAATTTTTAGGGTTTCGCATTAAGGTACGATTCGACTTTTAATTATAGTTCGTAAATTATGATAACCTAATTATGATGGATTAGAGAATTAAATTAGGGATAACTAAAAATTAGGGTTCATACTTCTGTAATTAATATAATTAAGTTAATTAGGGGTGATTAGAATTGGTTATATGCATAATAGTGTAATTAGTTAGGGTTAATTCGCGTTAAATCATGTTTTAATTATGGGCAGAAATTTGGGTCGTCTTGTACAGCTGATATCTCGAGATTGGTAACGAGATTTTTGATGAGTCTTGAGTGTTTTGATAAGTTCAGAGAGTCTACTTTCTAGAAAATCCGGCCTCATAAGTTTTTATGGTCGGGAAGTGGGTCAAATGGTCAATACAAAATCAGTGTGTAAAACAGTGACGAATTTCAGTTTTGATTTTGATTTTTCTAAAAATACTTAGACACTGAGTTAGAGGCTCTAAGTCACGTGGAAGTTAGTTCATATATTGTGTGTGACCTCTGAATTTTTTCTAAGGTCAGAGAGGGGTTTAAGTTGGGTAATTAATGCCATACTTTTTAAAGGTCAGATTCTGGACGAATTTTAAACACTTTGGATTAATGATTTTTTTTGGGATATTTATGGAAGGGTAGTGACTTTGGGAGAGCTATGAGAGGTTCATAGGACATATATGTAGCATGGTGAATTTTGGTTTGAATTATGGGAGTGTTTAAGTAGTGCGTTTAGGGCACGCAAGTGAGAGTAAAATTCTGCGTAAAACCAGAAAGTGTTAAGTGTAACGTTTAGGTGCAAATAGTAAATGTAAGATTTAATAAGATTATAAAACAAGTATAGGACTATGATAGATCACATAGGCATCCATCATAGTTGAGGTTACATCATTTTGGGTTGAATGCCTATTTGATGGTAACTTATTTTGTGCTTATATTGTTTAGATTGTTCGTGAGATTTGTGAAGTGTTTGTGGATTTGAAGCTAGCAATCAGGTGAGTGTCATAGCCCCTATCTTTTCTAAGATTTTTCATTGGGGTGAAAACGATGCAATGAGTATTGAATGTTTTATTACTGTGATATTTGATGGTTGAGCTGAAAATGCATGTGCTTTATGACTATTACTTGCTATGTGTTGAATGAGAATGACAAGTGGAGCAGGGTTGGATTGGATCGTTGGATCATTCCTTCCTCACTTGGGTTGAGCCGAGCTTCTTTTAAACTGAACTATTTTGTTTGAGCTATATTGATGTGAACTGTGGTGAATTGAGCTGAATGATTTGTAGTATGTGATAGTTCATGATATGCTATGCAACTTTTTTATCTTTATCACAGTAATATTTGAATTGTCTTTGAAATGTTTTGAGGTTGATGTCTAAAACCTATGACATCTCACCAACCATTGTGTTGACGTTTTAAGCATCATTTTCAGGTGAGCTTAATGGTGCTATGATATAATGAAGTGGCTAGAAGAGACCGTAGGATGCTTGGAGTTATTTATGCTTTCTGTTTGAATTGTTTGGTTTATGTTTTTGCATGTCATTTATTGACGAGACCTCTTTCTCATTAATAAAGACACCATTAGGTTTTGGGTATTGTTATGACACTTTGTGTCTTTGCTTTACTTTAGTTTTCATTTTAGTATTCTCTATATAGACACCATGTGTTGTGATGATATCCATTCTTGTTTACGCCTCGCGTTTCCGCCTTGGCGGGGTGTGACAGTGTAACCCTTTGCTTACTCTCAATATATGAGTAAGACACCCCTAGAAAAACCTGTTGAGCCATTCATGTCTTTTTCATACCAAAATATTTATTTTGGTACACCTTTACACCTTAGTCTACCCTGTAGATTAAACCTATTTAATCAAAGTTGCTAGTTACTTTTGTGTAAAGTTTTGTAGTTCCTGTGTCAAAGTGAAATTTTCTATCTCTGGTTAGGTCGAGAAATTGCACAATGCAATGGGAATGTAGTTCGTGTATTTTGCTACTTTCGTAATTATGTTATATATCCGAAGATGAAGTGTGTAAAAAAAATTATCCGGATGAATTATGATAGTGAAGACGGTGAAATTACACCGAGATTTGTATTGTTATGAAAAAAATAAAAAAAAATGGAAAAATAGAAAAAAAAATGGAAAAATAGAAAATTGCATCAAAAAAGAGAAGGAAAGATTGATAGTCGGTTCGTTAAACTTAAACCAATAAATTACTTGGAGGATCGATTATTCGTTGATACGTTTTACAAATCAACGATGTATAGTTTTGTATAAAGTGGCCGATATCACCACTTGCCTTGTAAAAGTATGTATAAGTTGGGATGATTGGGAGGTTGACCGTATGGGAACGCCAACTTAGGTTGTCTTTGTCATTGCTATGATTGAGACATTTGTATATATTTCTGAGTCTTTATCATGGAATGGTCGGGAAAAGTTACTAGCAACGTTATACCTTATTCAGGCTTAATCTATTTGTTTTGTGAATTTTATTTAACAACAATTTACTTTCCTTTCCTAGCAAATACGCAGTCGGAAGCATAGATACCTGTCGATTCACATTGGTGTTCTCTATCTGACTCCACAAGATTTGGATCTGAAGGGGAGAGTGAAGAGGCGTCTTTCACATGAGTGAGACTTCAGTTTCTAAGGCCTAGTTGATCAGAAGGCTACCTGTGGTGGGGCCTATACTATTCAACATTCAGACATGATGTTGATTGAGTTTCCAGATCTTGATGGTGTCATCCTTCCTTTCGTTGAGAGCTGTCTTTTAAACTGATTAATTTCTAGAACTCAAATAGTCAATTGGATGCAGGTTGCATTCTCGGCGGCACACAACCTTTCTACATTTGAGACGTTCTCTTGTAGAAGTTTTGAAAATTTGAGTTGTATGATGCAAATCAAAACTGCTTTTGTATAAGAGATGGTTGGTGTTCGATTTGGAAGCAAGCTATTTTTTGTTGTCTCTCTAATAAACCTCAGCTCTATCAAGAATGAATAACAGACTTGGGAGTGTCCCCTTTCGTAATGGAATTGAGTGAGTCTTAGTAGATCAAACAAGCTAAATTCTACTCTCGGAAGACACTTGCTTTTCAGAAGAAAGCACAAAAGAGCAGATGTCTTTGCTATATTATCAGCAATGAAGCGCTCATTGTCATTCGAAAGATTCGTCATCACTCTTTGTAGACGCCTTGTCTTTGCAAGAAGATGCTTATTTTTGTCACCAAGGCGCTTGTTATCCGCAAGACACTTGTCATAGTCACTTTCCATTTGAATCAAGACTTCGCTCCAAGACTCCTTTGTAACTTCTTGTATGTCGATGTCTAGTAGTCTAGGGTTTGAGACAGAGTTTTTTGATGTTATATCTAATAAAATGGTAGTAATCACGTTGTGTAACAAAATGCATCTATATCGACCTACGTGGTTGTGCTCTTCCAGTCTGTATGTTGCTTAACAGCAGTTACAAGTTACTCTTTAATTTTCCAAACCTTTTTGTGTTACTCATTGTTCTGCTGGCGAGTCGGTGAACAAATAAGGAGTCATAGTTTTGAACAGTGCAGCACTTGTGAATCCTTATCCGTCATCTCTTGGTTTTTTGAGGTTCTAAGACATGATAAGTGAATCTGGCTCGTTGATTGATTGTTGATTTTGTTTTATTTGTGTTTGTTTTGTTTTTGTTTGATTGTGTTTGGTTGAACTAGTCATATTACTAATTCAGGGATTTATACAAATCTTTGATTAAAACCGAGAAAAAGAATGCAGTCTTTCGCGGGATTGTTTCTCAAAATCAAGAAGAGTAACGTAAAACAAAATGCTTGATGTCGATGTGTAGGAGGGAAGAGTAAAAAGAACAGAATAGCTAGAATTTCCTCAATTGAAAAAGTTTTATCCCTTGATCTTTCGTGAGAACCATATTGTATTTTACTTATCCTAAAAGTAACCTACACTAGGATTTTAATTTATTTACAGAGCCCAAATGATTATATCTCTTTTGACTTTAGGTATCATTTATTAACGTTCCAAAATTTAACTCCATTGGATAATATCAGTATACCTTGATTTTAGAAAACAATATTTCTTCTCAAAATACTAGGATCTCTTTACTCTTTCTTTTCTTTTATTTTTAAAATATGCTAAAACTCTTTTTTTTTTTAAATAACATAAGCCAAAATTTATTTTTGTAAAATAAGCCGAATTTAAAAAAAAACGTTCTATGAGAACAAAAAAACTTAAGTGCAAAATTAAGATAGAGTGTATTATGGCTGTTAATTTAATTGTTTTTCAAACACAACAAGATTAAAAACAACGTACCAGTTAGGACGGCTTAAAAATAGAAGACCGAAACCTGATTGCTAACAAGATGGTTTTATGGATATTAGATCTAAACATAAACATTATGAATCCATAGAGATGAAAGCGAACACACAAACGAAATACGGGAATCGTATTTTTATATATATATACATATATATATATATATATATACATATATATATATATATATATACATATATATATATATATATATATTGTAGGTTCCAAGATCATTCATACAAACCTTAACAATGATGTGTAGAATCAAGATGCAGAAAATTAAAACTTTATTGATGATTGAAAGAGAAAAACAAAACCTTTTGGTGGCTAGAAACCCTCACAATAATGACTAGCTAATTTTCTCTCTAAAAATATCTAACCCTAATTTTTGACTAAACTAGGAGTATTTATACTAACAAAAAGATTAGCCTAGGAGGCTTTTGAGCTTTGATGGGCTTTTTCATAAATGGCCCGTTTACATAATATTACATGTTTAAACGAACTAGACTTTTGTCTTGTATCTTCGAGTGACCGAAACTTCTTTGTTCGGGTCCATTTATGTGATCCTAACATATATATATATTGATTTTTAGTGCATGCGCACTCGTTCTTCTTCTAATCTCGTTGGTGATTCTTCTTCTAATCCAACCACCACAAACACGAGACGTCGTAACCGTAGACGTTCAAAACAACCTTTTTCTCTTCAAGAATCACCCGTAGACACGATGGCCGATCAACGTACTATGGCGGAATTGCTCCGTGCACCTACCGAGGGTTATGCGAAGGCAATCGTGGTCCACCAATTCTTGCTGAGCATTTCGAGCTCAAGAATAGTCTCATTAATATGATGACTTCGGACCAATTCTTCGGACTTGAGAAAGACAATCCTCATGATCACATTCGTTGGTTTAACAAAATAACTTCCACAATAAAATACAAGGATGTGCCTAATTCATCGATTAAGCTTATGTTTTTTCCATTCTCTCTTGCGGGGGCAGCCCGTCGTTGGCTCGAAAAAGAACCCCCTCGTTCTATTCTCACTTGGGAAGATATTGTTTCCAAATTCATCAATGAATTCTTTCCTCCCTCAAGAACGACAAGTCTCCAAAATTAAATTTCCAACTTTGAACAACGTTTTGGTGAATCGTTTCATGAGGCATGGGACCGTTACAAAGATCTCCTTCGTGCTTGCTACTTTCTACAATACCTTGAATCGTTTCATGAGGCATTGCACCAACTTGATACTTTCTACAATGCCTTGAACCCGGCCGACCAAGATTCCTTGAATTTTGCCGCCGGTGGTAATCTTTTAGAAAGAAGTACTCGAGATGTGTTGACAATTATTGAAAACAAATTCAAGGTCCGCAATTCACGAAACAAATCAATTGTTTCTCAAGTGAAATCAAGTGATGTTAATTCTTCTTCTTCCTCTGATATAGCCAAACTTACTCATGCAGTAAATCAACAAACGAGTGATGTGACTACCGCCATGACCGCTATTCTCAAACAATTTTAAGCAACCCCACCTCCAGCTTCCGTAAAAGCTATTGAGGAAATTTGTGTTACTTGCGGTGGTGCTCATCTGTATTATCAGTGTCTCGCCGTCGATGGCAACACTTTCCCGGAATATCAGGATAATATCCAAGGATACGTTGCAGCAGCCACGGGTAACTACAATCAGGGTAATTCTGGTTATCGTCCTCCAAGTGTGGTTAATCAAACTCGACCACCGGGTTTTGCTCAACCAAAAGGGTAAAATAATCAAAACCGGTTTAGCCAACCTCAAGGATATAATCGAGGAAACAATTTCAATCAAAATCCAACTTATCAAGCTCCAATTCAACAAAATCAAAGTGTTCCTTTAAGTGAGTTGGAAAAATTTTAAGAAGATAAATGATGTTAATATAAAAGCCATGCAAACTCAAATTAACAATGTGAAAAATGAGTTAAGTAATGAAATGCAAAATTCGATTCAAGCTTCAATGTCAAATCAAACAAACGAGCTTAAGAACATGATGGCTAGTTTCTTTCAGATGAACACCACTTCTACCTCGGGTTCGGGATCTCTCCCTAGCAACACCGTTGCTAACCCAAAAAGTGAATTGAAAGCCATTGCCACTCGAAGTGGTCTTGTTCTTGATGGACCTTCCGTTCCTATGCCTCCTCCATTCATTAATCCAGAGGAGGATGAACGTAAAGAGGAGACTTTAACGGACATGGAACATGGTAAGTTTACCATTAAGGTCCCACCTCCTCTCGTCCAAAAAGCTAAACCTCCTTCTCAAAGAAATTATGTGGTTTACCAAAGGGATCCTTGTCACCCTCATATCCCTTATCCGTCAAGAATGAACCAAGAAAAACAGAAAGAAAAGGATGAAGTCCAAATTCATAAATTTTGGCAAATGTTTAAACAACTTCACATCAATATCTTTCTTGTCGATGCTTTAATTCTAATCCCGAAATACCAAAAGATGCTTAAAAGTCTCATTTCTAATAAAGAGAAACTTTTAGAGCTGGCAAACACACCCCTTAGTGAAAATTGCTCAGCGGTCATCCTTAAGAAGTTACCCGAGAAACTAGGAGACCCTGGGAAATTTCTCATTCCGTGTGGTTTTAGTGAAATCAAGTGCAAAGCCCTAGCTGATCTAGGTGCTAGCATCAACTTGATGCCACTCTCGGTTTGGAAAAAGTTAGGTTTACTCGAGCTTATTTCCACCCAAATAACCATTGAACTTGCTAACCAGGAGATTTGCACTCCGGTTAGAATTGCAAGAGATGTGTTTGTTCCGGTTGGAAATATCACATTCCCCGCTGATTTTGTCATTGTAGATTATGAGAGCGATCCTCGAGTCCCCCTTATCTTGGGAAGACCTTTCTTACAGACCGCTCGTGCTTTGATTGACGTTCACGGAGAAGAAATGATTCTCCGTGACGGTAATGAAAGATTAACCTTGAATATGAGACATGACACTTCAAGCTATTCAACCCAACCTCATCAAGAATCAATCAACATGATTGATGTCTATAATGTTTCACATGAGGAAATTCTTAAATATTTGTTTGCAACAAATCATCCAAGTGGCAATCCCACTTCTTCTCTCACTTCTCATACCGACTTAACTTCACCGGAAGTTAATGATGATATCTTTGATCCGGAGGGAGACATTATTAAGAACTTGCTAAATCTTGATAAAACCAAAGACCTCCATATCATGATAATCCATTGAGTGGCAATCCCACTCCGATTTCCGAAACCGTGACCAAGTCTTCTTTTTCCCCCACACTTATTTCCATCAAAAAAAGTGATTTAATTTGGGAAGAATTCAAAGCTTATCTCGCAAGTAATTCATTTCCATCGGGAAATAGTAATCCTTTATCTCCTCTCACTCCTTTTCATAATTCTTTAAGTGGCAGTACCACTTCTTCTTCACCTAGTCTCCCGATTTCTGAGACTAGCGACTATTCTCTTGATGAGTTCGCCGATGAACTCGCTCTTATCACATTTCCACCGGGAAATGATGACCTTGCCTTTGATATCAAATCCGATCATCGAGAAATAGAGTATTTGCTTAACCATGATCCTATCGAGGAAATGGATTCTATTCTCGAAGATTCGGTTGATAAAAATTCTCTTGATGACAATCTTGTTGATACCATTTCTGAGATGTTCACCGACGAACATGCTCTTGATTACTCATCCCCACCATTATAGGATGATTATGATGATGAACTTTTTGATCTTGAGACCGTTAATGATGATACTTATGATGATCCTTTTTAATCCAATGAAGAGAAAATCAAAGATTCTAAAATCTTGATTGATGAACTTAATCACCCTAAATCAAGTATTTTCCTTCCTTCCCCTGAATGTGACTTGGTTTTCTATGAGGATTTTTCCGAGGTTGATGCTTTGCCTTTAACCAACAACAAGGGCAAGGTATTTAATCTGGGTATACTCATTCATGAGAACTATTTTGAAGTCACCAACTGTGCAACAATGGAAAAGAATGTAAAGAAGACCACTAATGCTTCTTTAATTCTTGAGGATCTTAATCCTCCTCTTTATGAACTTCCTTTCCACAAAAAAGTTCCCTGGTCCGAAACTCTACTCTCGTTTTCATCCGAAAATGAGGAAAAAGTTTTCAACCCCAGGATTCTAACTTCTAAAGGAGTTTATACTTCTCTTCTCCCAGAATTATCTCATCAGGACTCTAAAGCTTTCAAAGTCATTAAAATTCTTGAAAGCCTGATGGAGATTTTTACTTGCTCTTATGGATAGGACATCCGTATTTTGGATGTTTCATTTCTCCATTTCTATCCCCCCTTAACAAGTTCAAGTATGGGTGTAACACCCCCAAATTGGGCCGCAGCGGAATAAGGGTCCGGGGCGTGTTACTTCAAGATCAAAAGCACAAGATATATAAGAACGACACAAAAAGTCATTTAAAATGATACATTGGATTTAATTGAAAGACTTAATACAAAAGCATATAGCTTTACTTGTTCATTGTTGAATATTACAAAAGTTGACAATACATTTCCCAAAATATGATGCACCTAAATCTTTAAGCGTGCAATCCAAAATGTAACCCAATGCATCCCTAGCATCCCATGCCTATTGATCTCCTGAAAACATTGCTTAAAAACGTCAACAATAATGTTGGTGAATTCATAGGTTTGATAAATCATAATATGAAGGATCGCAAGACTTTTTCGTGATAATGCAACATATGCAGATCTCACAAAA